>JAOPTO010002216.1:0-82202 GCA_033822845.1 Tetrapedia diversipes | reverse complement strand
GGAAAGTCTGAAGAGTACTTGAGTTGGATGATTGTCGTGTGAACGCAGAATGTTTGGGCTCGAATGTTTCTAAGGGGTGAAAGATGAGAACTTGTGCGACTGAGAAATTTTGAGTAGTCGTGACCGAATGAATTGAGTGAGAAAGGTTGACAATTAGAATAAAAGGAAACGAGTATTTGGAAGAATATATGACAGGGAAAATGCGAGCGCATAGCAGAAAGTGTTTGACGGTGAGGACAGAAAGAGTTTGACTGTGAACGTAGAAAGAGAGTGATTCTGAAGGAAGTAAAAACGTTGAAGTTGTTAAGTTGTAAAGTCGTTTAAGTTGTTACGGTTAAATTGTTTTAAATATACTCTGATTAATATTCTAATCACTTCACTTTTATTTTTTCACACCTGAATTCCATCTTTCGTTCTACTAAAATCATTTTATAGAATTTTCCTATATTAATACACCTTAAGAGGATGCTGGTGGATCGTTAGGCTCAGCTACGATTCATAATATATGGCATTTACTTTTTCAAGTAGAGGACAGTGTTAACCCTCTGCACTCGAAAGGCGACTGATGACAATCAAACGATAGCAATTTTGCCAATTTCCGAACGCAAATAATTGTGTTTAAAAGTCTCTGTGGTTTTTGTCTGAGTTAAATAAATGTTAAAGCGAGCAAAATTTTGGTTTAATTCATTTCCGTGTTTTGCACTTCGAAATTTTTTAAGATAGAGAATCGCCTTTCGAAAGCAAAGGGTTAAAAATCGTCAACTTTTGGCCCAAGCAAGGAAAGAAAAATACAGTTAAACATAAAAATATGATTAAAATTGTAACTCATTTAGTTGTAACTTTTCGATCTCCCATTCTTCCAATTACAGTCTCTTATTTTTAGTGAAATAATTATTTAACAGTCAACAATGATCAGTACTTCAGATGCTATTATCAGTTCGCAAAATAGTTTTTTACTTTTAAATCATTAATTTCAATCTGTATCCGTACATAAGAATGCGATGCTGATTATTACATACATATTATAGTTCTAAAAAAATAATGACACAATTGTTAAATCGCAAATTTTTAATTAAATATTTAGCTACTTTTAAATATTCCAGATTCTTCTAAAAATCCGTGTTATTTGTTTCGTTTATTTTACAGTTTCAAAAATTTTTATTTTTGCAAAGAAGAACAATGATTCTGTCGTGTAATTACAAACCCAACTGAGAATAAATAAAATCGCAAAACATATCCTTAACCGTAATTGTTTCGCTGCACTCGCCCATCACCGACGCCATAAAATTCAAATCCAAGATGTCGGTCCACGAACCACCATCGATTCGACAGAATGCACTTTCCACTGGGAGTGCAGCGAACACGAAGGACAGAGAGGGGCGGGGAACCGAACCGAGCCGAGTCGAGTCGACTCGGGCAGGACGAGAGAGAAACGCAAGGGGGATCGAGGGTGGAGGGTGGTGGTAGCGCTGCAGAAGGGGTAGCCTCTGCAGTCGCGGGTGGTCGGGGGTGGGCAATGACGTCACGCAAGATGCAGCAGGGTGCAGCGATGCAAGGGGATGAAGCGAACTGGGCGGAAGTGGGCTAGTAGGTCTCCGGCAGCCATCTGCGATTCGCTCAGTTACCCGGCGCCGTGACGCCTTGCACTTTTCTGCTAGTTCACGAGTTTTCTCGCGAAAATCGTGTTTCACGCAGTATTCTTGTGAACGCGTACGAATTCATCGGCAATTCATCGCGATCCTCACAATTAATCTGTGTGATCGTTTCTTACGTTCGAAAATGGTGCATCATAAAAAAATGGTGGTGCACATCAGCTTGGTGTTCGTGACACCCCGTCGATGCTCCTTTCGGGATAAAATTCATCTCGAAATAATAAATAACTAATGTTTGTTATGTAAATTGTGATCTCAACTTCTGCCAGATACGCACTGCGCAGTAATCTTCCACTTTATCGAGCGTTCCCTCAGCTTTTACGCTTTTATAATATGTTTTCTTTTCGTTTTCCTTCTGGCCCCGTCCAACCTCCGTTTCCTGGCTCCTGGTGACTCGTTCTTCGTCAACTCCACCTCCTTGAACAATTTGTCCCGTACCTTTAACGAAGCTCGTCTTCTGTCCCACTTTTTCTTATTTTGCATATCGCAAATACGCGTACGCAATTTTCATCCTACCTCTCGTTTCTTTTGCTTCCTCTGCAAGTCCGTCAACTATTAATTACATCGTTACGGTGCAACCTACAGCAGCTAGAGGCTGATGAGACAATCAGAGTGATTAAAAAACCCTTCGAAACAGTGATCTCTCTGTTGGATAACCGGAGTCATGGAAAACTTCATCACGGAGGAACGTGTAACCGTCTCAGCCTCCTCGACGTGGCAAGATAAGTTTCACGAAGCATCGAGAAGCACCCTCATCCCCTTCATCGCTTTTATGTATCGTTGCACCATCATCGCAGAATCGTTTCGATGTTTTCCGTGCAATCCAACCGTGAAATCCCCGTGTTCTCCCCCTGGATCTCGCTGAAATCGCTGCACTTTCAACCCTTTCGCGTGGAATCGCACGCGAATCCCCGAATTTGCATGCTCGCCGTCTCTCGAACAGGCGGGAGAACGGACGTTCTCTGTGCGCGCTGGTTCGATTAAACGGAGGGAAGGAGAAAGAGAGAGAAAGAGAGGAAGAAGTAAAAAAAACAATGGGGGGAGGCCGTTCGCCGGCCATTGTATCGATAGTTAATTTACACGAGGCTGCGTACACACTCTCGAACACGCTCGGTTGCACGCGCCGCTGCACTTTTCGGTGGTAGCCGCTAAAATCGCGTATAAAACCGGAATAATTAACACGGTCGAGCCATCGAGTGCATGTTAATCAGAGGGACCGGATCCTGGAGCCTCTTCGTTCTTTTGTTCTTCGTGCAGTGACGTTGTTGCACGGGATCCTCTTCCCCTTCCCGTGTCTTCTTCCACGAGGAAGAAGCCGTGTACAAGCGATATCTAACATCTGAGAACGAAAATTTCGGTCGTGACCGTTGGTCAAACCTTTTTCTTTTTAATATCGCTTAACCGTTTCGTTGCGAAGGGATACAATATACTTACTGGTTTGCTAGAATTTTGGTACTCGTTTCGCTAAAAACTTTGACTATTTATTTTTCAGAGCACAACATCATTTTTACCTTCGTTTAAATGCACTTGTTATGATGTAAATCGTACTATAGTGTTGTTTTTTGAAGACTTTCCGTTTAGACCGCGTGGGGTGTATACGACCCACACTTTTACAAGTAAATGTTTTCGACTTAGGCACGCCTTACAAATTTTCAGCAGTACAAAACCATAATAAAAATTGTTTAAAAATTCTTCATTTTACAATGAGAATACCCACCCAATGGCTTCAACAGAAAGTTCAGCGTAGGGTGTGTAAATTTTCAAATATTCTGCTATATTCACAAGAACTGTACTGATGTACAGTGTACTAACGATAATAATTAGTGTTTACCTACCTGAAACACCGATAACTTCTGACCTAACCTATTTGCTCGTGTTCTTGTCAGCGACGTCGAACAACTTTTCCGCTCAAGGATCGCTATCAGATTCGTGCAACGCATAAATCATCTTGTTCGCGTAATCGACAGTCCGGTTGACCTTTGTTCCCTCGTGAACAGGCTATTAATGACGCGGCCACGCCGTATAAAGATATGTGGCCAAGAAAGCCGCACATTACGCCGTGTTCCGGCCTGGAATTTCTTCGAATCCGAGTAAACAATCGCATCTGCCTCGGTTTCGAAAGGGAACGCGCAGGGATACCGCAGACGTTACGCAAAGCCTGTCTTCTGCGCCACATTTAGTCGGCTTAGTGAATCATGATCGACCGGGTTCCGTTGGTGCCGCGCGAAAGAAAGGAGGGAAAACGAGCAGGAAAAGGAGACAGAGGTCAAGCCTCGTTAGCGTGTTTCGTCTCCATTTCATCGTCGTTTCACGCAGGACACGCCTGTTCCGGATTTAGAGTCATTTTAGTCATTCGGTATGCGAAAAACAGCCGGTGACTCACGGACCTTGCCATCTTTCGTCCGGTTCCCCCTTTCCTGTCTCCAGTTTTTCTTTCTCCTTTCTTTCGATTCGCACCGTTTCCGAGTATCGTTACGACATGGATAACAACTCGATTAACACGTTCCCTGCGAAGCTGTTCTTTTACTAAATATCATACTGTTTGTTTGTGAGATAAAAAAGTATTTTTTGGTACCAGTAACTATCAAAATAATACAAAATATTGCAAACGGTGTTAAACAGCACTTAATAACAATATCAGTAGCTACTTTTATCTGTTTATTTCTTAATGAAAAAAATTCAGTTGATGACAGGGAACGTGTTAAGTACACAATCGAACCTCGTTAACTCGAATTTTGAGGGAAAAACTAAAATATTTGAGTTGATCTTCGATTTACTGCAGTTTTCGAGTAAGAGTGATTTACCGTACAAAAATTCGATTAATTCTACAATTGTAAAGGCTTGAAGAAAAAAGAAAAAGTAAATTTTTAAGGATGAATGCATCATTCTTCTTTGCGTAATTGATATACACCTGCGTAATTTGATATACATTTTTTGAAACAGTCAAAAAACGCTATAGCTTCGAAGTTATAGAGGCAGAGATAATAAAGGTTTGGCTTATAAGGAAGAAACCTTGACTTATAGAGGTTTGGCTACTCTAAATTCGAATTGCAGAGGTAAAGAATGTAGTATGTAAATATGTGGCAAATAATTCCACTTAAAGTAAATTTATTTCGACTTATGTAGGTTTCCGGAAGGGAATGAACGAAATTTTCGTTTCGTAGAGGTTTCCGTGTTAAAGAGGTTGTTATCAAGATTCGAGTGGATGTTGGAGGCCATGAGTAGAACACACATTCTAAGAAAACAATATAGTATGTATCAGTAATTACTGGGCACAGGGTCCTCAGCATTGATTTAAATGGTTCTGAAATCATGTTTTTGTGAAAAATATTTTGAACAACCATACATATGACAAATATCTGATACATTTGAAGTGTCATGAATTTATATACCTACACTTGCTGAACCGTTCACATTTTACCTGCTTAGTTGTTGTTGTTGTTATTATCATTGTAGGGTACGTATAACCGTCCCTTTACCTGAGCCAACAAATTAGCGTACTGACCATTATTGCCGGCACCGCGCGGAATCGTCGGGCTGTCATAGGGGAGTAGCCCCAGGGATTTTCTCTGGCCCCTTCCCAGATTTCTGGAACTTTTTTATCGCGTCCCATTTTCGGCGGCAGCCAAAAACGCGAATGCCAAAAAGTTAGTTAGCAGCCAGCCACCTTTGCAAGCACTTCAACACTTCTCGTGAATTATTTGTATTGTTCAAAGTTGTCTCTTTGAGAGTTTGTGTTAACTAGTAATAAATAGTTTATCATTGTTAATACCAGCATTTTAATACCAATTCACAATCAATCCTAAAATCCTAAATTATTATTATTATTATTATTATTATTATTATTAGTAGTAGTAGTAGTAGTAGTAATTATTATTACTATTATTATTATTATTATTATTATTATTATTAATTGTAAAATGTCATTCTCTTACACCCAACAAAGGCTTACTATAAAGATCTATCGTCCCTCAAGTATGTGCGATAGCACGTGGCAGTAAAACAGGATCACAGCTGTTCGAAGCAAAGTCGAGGGCTGCGACAACGCGTCATTGTCAAGGGAGATACGAAGCATCCGATGATCCTCGTGTAAAACTCGTCCACACACGAGGTAATCTAATCGCCTGTTCTTTTGCCTCCTCGGGCTTATCGTCGCGGGGTATTTATAAACGCGTGCACCAAATAAAAGTGTACGAATACGGCTGTCGATAACGGCGCAAAGAAAACAAACGCTGTTACCCCTTTGACAACCACCGATCGAGACGATGAATAATGGGTTCGGGAGGGTCGTTTATTTTGCTCGACGAGGCGCCTACTCGACGCATCGTTTCATTGGAAGGAATGTGTTTTCCGCGCGAAGACGAGCAAATTAGTAGCTGCGGAAGAAAGAACTTTCTATTTGTGTCCGAGAAATGTGGCTAGGAAAACATTTCGTTGAACAGAAATTCTTTCTTTTAACAGGCCACGAACGACGTGTATAGAGTGTCCCGCGTAAACGCTGCCGCGAGAGTTTGAGGCTTTATGAAAAATTGCGTGGACCAAGAGCTTCATTTATCATCTGCATACATTTTATCAGAATTTTAATTAATTATATTTTATTTCAAAGATATCATTTATTAAATATAATTTTCATGCGTTAACTTTACACAAAAATATGAGAACAATTTTGCTCAAGTTTGTCACACTGTCTAAAACTGTTCTAAAACTGCATACGTTGTATCCGTTCATATTGTTGTTATTGTTATTATTATTATTATTATTATTATCCTAGTGAATTCGTAAAGGATTTTTCTGTTATTTGTGATCAGCATGAACGGGTTGTGTAAAGTTCATGCCAGTATTTTTATTGTAGGAATTTTCTTGCTATTGTTGTTGTGTTAACACATCTTGCACAGAAAGCGACTAAAGTCGTTTTGTGCTGATTGCTAGTCGAGCATGAGTAACGACAAAAGTTGTTTTTTAAGAATTATTGATGGATTATTATTATCGGTAGGCTTTTGTAATCCTTTTACAATAAGGTTGGACACACATGAGCGCTAGGTCGACTACAGTTATTTTGTGCAGAAATAATTTTGCGCACAAATTAGAAAAGATCGTCTGTTTCCTGGTGAGAGTTTGGCGAGAAAACACCTGCGCAAGATGTGTTAAGAATGACTGCTTTTTGAATGTGTGAGTGTATGTATGTTAATAATTGCAGTACTTGTAAATTCTGTATGAATGTTTTTGGGATGATGCCTATTAGTATTATTACTTTTTCTTAGATCCATAATTCCTTTTATTTCCTGTGCAAGTGGCATATATTTTACTTTTTTCTCTGTATATTTTGATTTTATATTGTAGTCGCTGGGTATTTACGGGTTACTAAGTCCTTTTGTTTCATACAAAGATATTTTACATAATTCGGAAAACGAAAAGAAAAAAGAAAATCATTGTACATTATGATACTTAACAACTATTACAGAGGAGTTTTTAAATTGGCTCAGACTGCTCTCAAAGAAGTCAAGCTGGTTACTGAATTCATTTGATATTCTAGTGGTCCTTGTGATACAACTTTGAGAACCCAAATTTGTTTTATTATAGCCCATGTAGAATGGTTTCGTGTCGAGTAAAAGTCCAGAAAAGACCTTAAGCTTTATCATCTTAAGAAGAGGTGGGTAGTCGATTATATGGTTTACGATTTTGAAAATTACTATTAAAAGGAAGAAATAAAGATAACTCTTCTTTTTAATGAATTTACTAAACTTTATTTCTGTTGATATTATTGAAATAATGATTTATCACATTTGATGATTATTAGCTATACTTTATTATTCTCTTATTCTACATCTTTCCGGCACATGCAACGCTCATTGCGGAACCACGATCACTGCTCATTTGTTTTACAATACAGTTTCACTCTGGCGCTCCGCGACGAAACAACGAGCACCAGACGACTTACGACATATGTGGCGCGCCAATTTTAAACAATCAGTATTCCATCATGATGCCGAAGAATACATTAATTACAACAGTTTCTAAAGGAAGGTATATCCTTTTTGAACCCGATCTCTATGCAGCGAGAGGCAAAACTCGAATGAATAGAAAAGGCTAAAGGACACAGTTCGTTAGGGCCCTCTAATTTTTACACACAGCGTGGTAAGGGTAAAACATTTGTCTCGTTCCTAGAACATCTTCTGCGCATAGCTCGACCTTACATGAATATTTCTTCGAGAAAATTGATTTTTGTTTATTCGTTAGGACGTATTTTATTTCCAACAAAAATGAATAAAAGATTTGCAACGGTTCTCTTTTGACTGAGCGTAAACATAGTCAGATAATATTATTAAATTAAATTTAAAAAAAGGTACCATCCACTGAGAACAACGCGAAAAGGATTCTTCGCCCGAAGAAAGTAAAAATATAGAAGAAAAGTATTTTTCAACACCAAACAAGCACACACCAGACGAATCGTAATTCTGACAAACAGCCACGATTATCGAACAGTTTAATTGAATTCACCAGTCCCGATGCTCGTAAAAAAATGGGTTCCTTTAGTGGCCAATTACACGTGCATCAGTAACCATCGTTCAATCGAAGTTCGTATATTAAAGTCCCGCCCGTTCTCGAAGCCATTACTCTCCACGGAACGAGTTTGCTCTAGACTTCATTAACGTTGCATGCCTCCCCAACGCGACCTTGAGCCATGCTCTGAGTCGCATTTAACTGCACTCTCGCGACGTGCGCCGACTTCGTGAGTACTCCAAGGAACGAAAGCTTCGCCCTTGATGAACGGTCTTTCGACGATCAGTTGGCTCGCCCTTTCAACGGGACGTCACGCTGAACGTTGAAACGAAATTTTCACGAAACGAGGCTCGATTTCAGAGCAATACTCTAGGGAACGAGGATAATCGATACTCGAAGCATGGAAGCTTGAGTTCCACGTTGCTCGATGCTTTCGAACGCGAAACGTTATTTTCTCGATGCAAATGCGTAGCGATGTACAAAAATTTAACAAGGTTAGCTATTGAGAATTGTCGATGCAATTCTTTCGTTTGCAATTTTTTTTTAGTCTATTCGAATTGCTGGATTTTGTTTTTTAAGGCTATGATCAGGAAAAAGAATTTTAGGGACTTCTTCAGTGATCTCGTTTAAATGAGAATGTTTTAAAATAAAATTAAATAATGTGAACTTGTGTATAAAGTATTGAATTAATCCATCAAGGTCCAATGTCAATTCAGTATAATAATTTGTTTGTAATTATGCTTTGGTTAATTTACATTGTCGAATTTTGTTTTTTGGCATTGTGCTCACAAAATAGAATTGTAGGAATTCATTAAATCATTGTATCCAGCTACAATGTTGAGCAACAAAATTCTGCAAGACAAATTGGCTGAGAAAATTATCCAATAAAATGTTTCGTTAATACAGTAAAACCTATTTTTGTGCGGTGGATAGGGACCATATAAAAGAAATCGTACAAAAAAATATTTGGAAATTTTATAAATACTTACATATAATAAACAACTTTGTACGATATAATACCTAAAATTTTTTTATGCAGCGGATAGAGATCGCATAAAAAATGTCGCACTTAGAAAACACATCAGTTATTTACGAAATAGATGAGAGGATGGTTTCAATTAAATGAAATAATTAAATTAGACCGGAAATAATTATAAAAACATTTAATTCTTCATTGTACACATACATGGAGAAGTTTTCAAATTGTACATTAAATAGTTCATTGCCACTCCTCGTAATCCAAAACGGGCATCTTCTTGTGACGAATTGGTCCAAAATCGCCTTCGTCGCTTGAAGATAAAATTTCAATTCCACAATATGTATATGTACACTGATAGGAAACATTAAACTGGTGCCAACGCCGCTGAGATTCATATACCGCATAAAAATAAATCACAGAAAAATGAAATCGCACAAAACAAATCGCATAAAAAAGGACCGCACAAAAACAGGTTTTACTGTACAACGTTGGTTCTTAATCCTCGGCTAACCCTAAAAGGCCAACCCCTGGGTCCCTGCGGACCATTACCAAATGGTACTTTAAGCAGTTTTTCTATCAAAGTTATATGTTATTACACATCTAAAAGAACTTTTGTTTTTTTTATGTCGTTACAAATGGAAAATTATTAACTTTTACATGAAATTTCTACGTGTCGAATTTTCCTATCTTCATAAACCTCTCCTGCTTGGAAACTTCCATAATTCCAAAATTTTAATTCTCTCTTTAAAGTTCAAGTTATCGAGCATCGATTGTATTCAAAAATAAATCGTAGGGGTGTGAAAAGATTCAGAACAACCAAACATGTTGATATTCTAAATAATTTCCATAATCTTCGAAAGTTATTGCATTTTTCGAGTTTTATGATCACAGAACTGAAACAATGGCTTTCAGGTTTTCAAGACTATCGAAATTATCGAAAACCTTAAAAATAGCAGGAGTCACGGTATTTCGAGAATACCAAACATATCCAGGATCTCAAAATTGTCAAGATTCCGTCCCAATTCTGAGAAAAATTCTCGTTCCTTCGGGATCCCACACACTATTACTAAATCCCTTACCATAACCTCTTTATGTCTGCTTTATGCTCGTATCACTTTGTATTAAATATTTGTCATACTCGTGTAACCTCTGTCTTTACTTTCAATGTAACAAATGTTATTTTCCGGTAAATAAATAAACTTTATTGTTGAAATATGCGTGATTTTCTTTTTTTTTTTCAATTAAATTTACAGCGGAAGCGGAATATGCGTTCTTTTCTTTCTGTATGATATATTATTCTGTGAATCGTAACCACGCTCTGCCACCAATCTGTAAGCGTTTTTCAATAATTATTATTATTATTAACCCATTTGCATCCAAGCGTGGAATATTCTGTGAGCCACGACTATCGTTTATCACCGAGCGCGGAATAATCCGCGAGCTGTAACTTTCTTTCATTATCAGTCACCAAATATTTTTCATCTGTCACAAATCACGTTTGATCCCTTTTGTGAGCATCTCACCTAGATCAGTTCATTACATTCTTGACAAGTTTTACTTTTGTTGTGAAAATCTTTTTAACCGCTATTATGAGTAAGTACTCCATATACGATCGACTGTGCGCGGTGATACGGACCAGTCGTCAGTTGAACGTCGCTGATGCCTGAACAAGTTGCCTTATCACTTTACCGACCAGAAACCTATTAACACTAATACGACCGACAATTAAACTGTACTTTTTTGTATGGAAGAGATGATATTGAAAATTACATGAAAATGTACCGAATACATAAAGAACAAATCTTTATTCATACCTTCATAGTAAATTTTGGAAGTTAACCACAGTCGATTTATAAGGTTGCTGTAAATAATCATTAGTCCGTCATTTTGACTGGTTTGACAGTTCTAGTGTTAGTAATGTTCTCAGAAATAGTTTTAGAAGTAATTTAACCCTTTGAGCGCTGAATACTCTTGCCCTAAGTGCTTCGAAGCGATGATGCGATATCATTGGAGATGAACTATTGTTACTCCTACACTGATAATCGCGTTGCAGTAAGCGAAAGTTCGAAAAAATTGGCAAACGCATATTTTCGTCCATGGTCGCTACGAGTAATTTTCGTCAACACTAAAAGGTTAACGCTGAAATGTGTGACCATGGAAAAAGTCATAAGATGAAGAAAATAAAAATTGATAAACGCATATATGCGTCCATAGTCCCTACGAGTCACTTCTACCACAGTGGATTTATAAGGTTGCTGTGAATAATCACCAATTGGTCAATTTGACTGCTCTGGTCGTTCTAGTGTGAATTCGCTTTTACACGCTCCGTCTGTAAATTTTGTAATGTTTCCTTACACAAAGGTGACTGTTTCAAGCGATAACGTATAAAGTGGCTCGAAAAAGTATTCGTACACTATGTCACAGATAAATTCGTTTAACCCTAAAATTCTGAGTCTGATAGAAGCATTTAATAAAACTTTGTGGGTATGTAGATCGCAATAGTATACGTATGAATTAATCTTTTCTTTTTATCTAAATACCATTTTAAAGGGGTGAAACCAGCTTTGAAGTTTCTGAGTTTTCTCTCATTTTTTAAAGATAACTTTGTAATGGTACTTGATGAAGCAAAATTTTTCAAATAGAAAATGTTTAATTTTTAATACTCTATCGCCCTGCCATAAAAAAAGAACACAGAAAAGCTTGTATTCAAAGCGTGAAAAATCGCTGAAACTTTGAGATTCGTTATCAGCCCCCTTAAAAGATATTTTGCCGCCAAAAAAATTGCTCCACGCAGGATACACCATGCTCTGTACACGCATAAAGTTTCATTGAAATCAGAATTTCAGAAGTAGATGAATTTCCTTATGATACAGTGTACGAATACTTTTTGGAGCCACTTTATATGCTATGAAGAAACGTTAAACTACTAATTGCACGAAGAAAATCATTGTAATCGATCCATTAGCGATGCTTTCGTGCCAAAATGAACAGGTCTGAAGTCTATATCCGATGAATTGAGTCGTTATGATGCGAACGGATTAAAATCGCGCATTATAATATGCGAATGAAACAAATCTCTAAAGCTTTCGTTATCCCATCGCGTGATGGTTCGGAGCTCAGCCAGTCCCAGAGAGTTATGTCTGTTACTGTACGCGCGCTCTCGAGGCGAGGTAACGCGACATCAAAGAGTGTTGCGACGCAGTTAAAGGGTTCCCAGGATAGGCGGGAGGAGGATCGACGCCGCTTCGATGTATCGAGAGAGGGAACGGGCGCGCAAAGGGCGTCCCCGTGTATCGAGCGGGCTTTATAATCGCCCTTGAGCTGTGTGGGTGCGGTCGCAGCAGGGAGGACAAAGCGAAGGTCAAACCCGTACTGCGTCTCTGGGTGATGCAGTCCGCTGCAGCATTTCGCTGCTGGCAGTACGAGGGGAGAGAGTGGGGGGGATCCAGCTCTGGTGGAACGAAAAAGCAGTAAAAGAAAGAGAGAAGGAAAACGAAGGAGAGAGAAAGAGAGAAAAAGAGAGAGAGATAGGACAGCCGAAATAAGCTATACAGCGAGGGGGGAGGGAGGGACAGGCTGTGCTAGCACGTAGAAGGGGTCGAATAAAAGAGGGGGAGGATGTAAAAAGGAACGTGCGTTCAAGCGAGTTGTTGTTGCGCCCCAGTGGCGTAACTTCCAAGCCAGTTCGTATGTATGTGTGTGTGAATGCGTGTGGTAGACTTTCCTTTCCCGGAAACGAAAACACAGTGGGACCTTATTTAACTGAACTTCATTTATAAGAAGTAATGTCGTCACGGTATCCGGTTTGCATACCGAACACGTTACTGATCACGAGCCATGCAATAGTATGTATTTCGTTATTTCATGCGTTAACCACAAACTCATGATTTGTATTCCGAATATAAATCAAGATTATCCTTGAATCAGATAATTAAAATGATACACGACGGTAGAAGTTTAAGAGAAAATGATTTTCATGGAAAACACTTTTTACTTAACGCTTCACTGACCGGAAGCTTATTAACATTTAGCTAACCATATGGTGCCACGCCTAATCGAACACTATTTATCGCGTATTAAGAATTTATTAAAAATTGTACTTTCAAAAAGCAGAAAGGGTATTTGATGAACTGTGAACAACATCAATTCTAACTAATTACAAAAGTAAATAGAATCAATGGCAGCACGCTTATTGTAGAAAAAATGGGAGATTTTCCCATTCGGTTGCCTAAGCGTTAACGTCAATGAATTTTTGTTTAGCGTGAGAAAATAAAAAGAAAAGGCTTCTTCTTTTTAGAAAACAAAGCTTGAACATTTTTTATAATATTTTAAAATACCTTTTTTACTTAACATCAATGAATTGGTATTTAAAATGTTCGTTAAACTATTACGACCAGCTCAAATGCTATAAAAACTGTAATTCACAATTCACGGATAACTAGAGATCCAGTTATATGATCGGCTTTATTATATTACACGTGCAAATAAACATCAATGGAAGGAAGAGTTAAGGCTTCTGCTACACACCAACGATCCACTAACATCCGAACCAATTTGTTCCCCAACTAGTCCAAATAACCGGAGTCCTCCAACAACCATTCTTTCCCTAGGTCCGACAACTGCGACGACACACATCGTATGCTTATGCGTGTCTCGGGGTTATGAAATGTTCGCGGAAATGTAAATATCGAGCAAATTTCTGGCCAGGGGTATGAACGCAAAGGTCGAAATTATGGAACATGGAAAAGGGGGCCGGGAGAGATGCTTTACGACCTTGATGGTCGATCGAATTAGGTACTAAAAGGTTACGATATGTCCCGATGGAAACGGGATCTCGAGCGCCGTTCGTAGGTCGATAGCTTCAACGAGGGCTTCCTAATCGTGGCTGACAGAACCTACCAAGTCGCTCGTCGGCGTGTGACGTCACGTCCGGCCGCGCGCGGCACGGCGGCGCGATAAGGAACGTGCTCGGAAGAAATTATAGTGTTTGCTCTATGGATCGACATCAATCCGTGTCCCGTGTGTGTACGAAGGAAAAAGGAAAATCGTCCCGTGTAGATCATCAGCGACGATTGTGCGTCCTCTTTTCCGTGCGCGCGATCGATAACGCGAATGGTACTACGGAAGAAGAGAACCGGGGGACGTGGTTTATCGCGACTTCGGATTACGCTTCGCCGAACAATCGCTTCGCCATGAAAATATTTTATCGAGGTTCCACCTAGAACCGCCTCCTTTGGATGTAACGCGTCCGAGATTCATCGAGGGGAACGTCTACACATGGATAATCGTATACAGGGGGGGTTCAGAAGTTAGACGAAACACCTTCTTCAATCCTTAACGAACGAGCGCAGTAGAAGTTAATTCGGCGCCTCTATGTTGAATTATTTATAACTTATTTGCATCGTAACCACCATCTTTTTTGTATCAAGGAATTCGGCAGCTGCTTGAAAGATGGGCTAAGATTATCGAAAATAATGGCGAATACTTTGAAGATTAACGCTATAACTGCCGACGATTAGGTTATACTTATTTGTGACGAAGAAATCAAATTGAAAATTATATTTAAAAAACACCTAATACGAGGTGTTTGTGATGATTGCAGTAAAAATCATAGTGAATTTCCAAAGATGTAGGGATCATTATAAATTTACCAAGTTTCCATGAAAAATTACTAATTGGTCACTTTGACCGGCCTTAGTGTTAAAGGATGTATAATCTTTGTATAAACAAGTGTTAATTTGGTGCTTTCTTTCGAGAAGTTCATCAAAAACTTAATATTTATCCAAATTAAATTTTGATATAAGTTGATTTTAGTACTGTTTAATTTCAATGTTCTGCATTTGGAGATTTTTGAAGTTGAGGGATGTCGCTTTTCGAGTGCAAGGGTTAAAACAATTGTATTACCTTCGGTTTTCGATTGTATGCATCGTTAAATCTTCATGCATTACCACCAGTCTGAGATTAGCCCTTAACGAACAAGTGCATTTTTCTAAAATAATGACCAGCTGATCAACGGATTTTTAAGAAATTAATTGCTTTATTTCCAGAGCGAGAAAAAGTGCATAATTAATATCGTTTTATTGGATTTTATGGAAATCTTCAGTGATATGTCCGTACAAAAGGATACTGAAGTGAAAGTTATAGAAAAATAATGAGAACTGAAATAAACGAATAGATGTATGTATGTAATGTATAGATTTATATACATTTATAAATTTATTTTTTATAGAGTTACAATGTATTTATACAAAATTACTTATACTTCTTTGGATGTGGTACTTCTTCTAATAGTCCTCTATGTGGATACCAGATTTTTTAGTGCAAGTATCGCAAGTATCATGTTATGCCGTCTTCATGGTGACATTCGATTTTTTTAGAATATTTATAATGACGCGAATATGGCGACATTCGTTCGCTGAGGATTAATATGTCTGGTAGATCGCTCAGAATGAAGAAACTCGCATATACAGGGTGTTCGGACAGCCCTGGGCTTAAATTGAAAGAGTAACTCCCTGAGACATTCTAAGACGAAAATCAAGAGTAACGATTTTGCGTTTGAGGCTTTGTTTGCGAGTTATAACTAGTTAATGATATCGTTTAATCCGGACCGTTCGACTCTTGAGAGCGGGTAACCGAGGCAACTCGGTCGGTAACGTCGCTGAGTCCACAGTAATGCTCAAGCGTCGAACGGTCCGGATTAAACGATATCTTTAACTAGTTATAACTCGTAAACAAAGCCTCAACGCAAAATCGTTACTCTTGATTTTCGTCTTAGAATGTCTCAGGGAGTTACTCTTTCAATTTAAGCCCAGGGCTGTCCGAACACCCTGTATAGCAGAGGTGTGATTATTGATTATCAATAACTTATCAATGCTTTAACGATATTTCAACACTTAGCTGACCAAATAGGGAGATCTCCCATTTTTTCCTCGACAAAGCAGTGCCATTGATTCTATTTACTTTTGCTATTTGTTGGTCCTAAGCTGATGTTGAATTTATTAAAAATTGTATTTTGGAATATTTATGAACAGTACTAATTCAAGACTAACTAATAACAAAAGCAAATAGAATCAATTGCAGCGCTCTGTTGACGACAAAATGGGAGATCTCCCTATTCGGTCGATAAAGTGTTAATAAGTTTGCTGATATGCATCGATTATTATATGCGGTTGGTTCTAGAAGTATCCGGCCACTTCACGTATTAAGAGAATTTTGTGTAAAATTATAGGTTCGCAGGTAAGACGTATAAAACATTCAGAAATCATTGTACAACCTAGTAAAATAAATTAATATTCATTAAAAATAAATGTTGTTTCAGTGTTTTACTTTGCATACCTGTAGTTTTACACAAATTAACTTGATACATAAGGTGGCCGAATACTTTTGGGACCTATAAGCATAAGAGAAATATAACTGGCTACGCGCGGTGATGACAGTACTGCAGCGATCACACAAAATGGATGGAATGCTTCTCACCAAAAAATAACAATCACAGAACGAAGAATGAAACTATGTAACTGATTAGGAACTTTAACTGGAAAGACAATGCGAACTAAAATACCAAAAGATATAGAACCGACAAAAAAGGGAAGATGTTATCAGTGTGTACTGGAAGCTAAAAGCAGACGCATAAAATATGATAGTTTATCAACACCAAAACAAAGTTGTTAAACATGCAAAAACCATGTTTGGAGAAAACATCAGTATACTATTTTATAATATTATTTAATTTTATAAATATATATAAATTAATACAAATTGAATGGAAAAACATATGTTGTCTTGTTCACAAACTATAGCATACCCTAATATTGCAAAAAATTCTCCAAAAAAACAACTTCTTTTGACATAAATGTATAAAAAGAAGTATGGGTTCGATGGCCCCCACCCGCGTAAGATTCTGCGTAACAAATCTAGGCTCAGAAGTTCTAGGGTTAATACTTTACCGACCGGAAGCTTATTAACACTATTCCTACCACGACCGGTCAAATGACCGTTTTTTAAATTTCGATTAGGATTTCATATTTACAACGTAATTGAATCGCTTTTAAACTTTAAACTTTTCTTCAAATATACGTATAATACATTTTTGAATATTCACTTCTTTTTTTATTGTTTATTTTGTGAGAGGAATTTGTAGGTCTATCTTACGTTGAAACGTCGAGGTAGGAATAGGTATACGTGAAGTGTCGGTAGGAATAGTGTTAACACGTTCCCTGCCGCGTGGGGCGTATACGTCACATGCTAAAATTTCCTCCCACGCCGGAAAAAAGCGTTTAAAAAAAGGTATATTTTTAACAATGTTTTGTCAAATAAACTAAAAATGATTGCTTTCCTGGTTTAAATTTATAAAGAGATATGCCTTTCTTTTAAATTTATGGTTTTAAATTACTGAAATATTGTGTATTATACAACAAAAAACATGCTTGTGTCAACCATAAAACGAATGTGGGGCGTATACGCCCCACGCTGGCCTGAACGGAAAGTCTTTAAAAAAATGTCCGGCAGGGAACGTGTTAATCGTCTTTTTACATGCTTCAGTTTGTAAGTTCTGTAATTGTAGGGTTACATATGGATTATTTCGAAAGTGGCGCAAGTCCATTTAAAAAAAAATGAGATATCACGTAATTTGTGCTTAATTCAGTGTAAACTTTTTATTTATAACTAGTTAGTATTTAATTCCTAAAAAAATTCCCATGCTTTGTCCAATTTAAAATTGAACCATAAAAGAAATTGCGTAACCATTGATTATGAAAGTGGTGTAAGTCCAATTACAGCCCGTAAATATACATTGTTTTAGTTAAATTCGTCTGATACAGATTTCTATAATCAAATTACATATCGATAAATCAGTAAAAATATTGCCAGACTTGATATAATTAATCTATATTTTTTTATTGAAAGATATGCCAACCTTTAATTTTCTCGAAACACAAGAAAATGGACTTACACCACTTTCAAAATAAACGGTCCTTAGAACCGTCCCTATACTTGACCCAATAAATCAGCGTACTGACCATTATTACCGACACCGCGCGAAATCGTCGGGCCGGCGTAGCAGAATGGTCCCAGGGATTTTCCATGGTCCCTTCCCAGATTTCTGGAACTTTTTCGTCGGCAACCGAAATACGGACGCCAAAAATTAGTTAGCAGCTAGCCATCTTTGCAAGCACTTCTGCACTCCTCACGATCCATTTGTATTATTCAAAATTGTCTCCTTGAGAGTTTGTGTTAATTAGCAATAGTTTATTATTGTTAATATCAGTATTTTAATACCAATTCACAATCGATCCTAAAATCTTAAATAATGTTCCCTTACACGAAGGTTACTGTTTTGAGCAAAATCGTATATACAGTGGCTCCAAAAAGTATTCGTACACTGTATTATAAGGAAATTCATCTACTTCTGAAATTCTGATTTCAATGAAACTTTATGTGTGTACAGAGCATGGTGTATCGTGGTGTGCGTGGAGTAATTTTTTTGGGGCCCATTATCTTTTAAGGGGGCTGATAACGAACCTCAAGGTTTCAGCAATTTTTCACGCTTTGAATATAAGCTTTCCTGTGTTTTTTTTTTATTACAGAGCGATAGAGTATTGAAAATTAAACATCTTCTGTTTGAAAGATTCTGCTTCATCAAATACCATCACAAAGTTATTTTTTAAAAATGAGAGAAAACTCAGAAACTTCAACGCTGGTTTCACCCCTTTAAAATGGTATTTAGATGAAAAGAAGAGATCAATTCATACGTATACTATTACGATTTACATACTCACAAAAGTTTTATCAAATACTTCCATCAGACTCAGAATTTCAGGGTTAAACAAATTTATTTGTGACATAGTGTATGAATATGTATTTTGGAGTCACCGTATATACTGTACAGAGATATTAGACTATTAATTACTTGAAGAAAATCATTGTATTCGATTCATTAATGATGCATCTCCTGCAAAGTGAGCCGGTCGAGAATAAGTTGATCCACGAGCGGTCGGTAAAGTGTTAACGCGTTTAGCGAACGTAAATGCTATAGTATTCATTTTTATTGTGATTCAGAATGACGTGAATGCTGTAGCATTCAAATTTTAAAGCCAATTATTATTGATTTAATTTGATATAACCTCGAATCAAATATAGTCGTGGATGCTATAGCAGTCATTGAATATAACTGTTAAAATTTAATATTCCGATTGCTCTTACAAAATGTGTCTAATCACATTTCGGACATCACAATTAACTTAGAAAAAAATTGCTAGTCTATTTTTGCATCTCATTAACCCTTTGCACTCGTATGCCTCAGCGTATGCGACATCACAAGTTTTACCGTGGAATTTTCATTGTTTTTAATTATTCTCTTGAAATGTTACAGCTAAGTATGCTAATAACGTATTGGAAAAGTTGTGGTTTGATCGAATAAAAAAATAAATTCCGAGTTGGCGGTAATTCATGGTCATATTAAATTCGAGTGCAAAGGGTTAAACTTTTTACTGTCCGCGAACGTGTTAACACGTTGAACGCCCAGCGTAAATCGGTGGAGTTTCCCCCAGGACCCAAACCAGAGACTCGGACTGTAAACAGCGCAATGTTATATTTACTTTATAATTTATTGTTACTTTATATCGTATATACTTATCATAATTGTGTTGTAAATAAAATTAGTATAAATTACCTCAAAAATCTTGTTTTAATTAGAAAAGTGTCAACCGTTTACAAGAAACATAGCCGTCACCCAGATATGGGTGACGTGGCGTTCAACGTGTTAAAGATGACCGCAGAATCGACCGAATCGGTGGATATTCGAAAATTACGGTTTCTCGCGTAAAAGTTGCCCGTGCATCCGGCTACGACGTAATAAGTCACGGTAACCCGTTTGCATTTTTGCGGACGTGCCGAGATGCTCGTCGGCTAATCACCATAATAATAATCGTAATACCGACCGCAGCGCCGTCGCTCGGTAATAAATGACGCGAAAGCACGTGTAGTACGTTTTGCTCGAGAGCCGACAATCCGGAATGAAAGTCATCGTTTCGTGTCGGATCGTTAATCATTATGTAATTAAGATAACATCGCGGGATTCCAGTAATAACGCGTCTGTTTAATGTCTCTTTTAATTCGCCGTAACGGTCCCGTTGGTGGCATTCGACGAAAAGATTTTCGAGCGAACAGACAGACGGATCTGTGTGTGCCGCCAGGAGTTGTCTCGTTACAGCATGTGGCACCCGTGACACTCGCTTCTCACGAAAACGGACCACTTTTTTAAGCCTTTCATCGTCTGCGCGATGCTTTTCTTGCCGCTGCGACGAACTTCGTCGCGCATGCACCACATGCTACGACAGAGCCGCCATTATCTGAACCCTTTTCCTGCGTGAACGTTTCATTATTCGAATACATAGCGTGTTTCATTTTAATCTAGTCAGGTAAATACAGTGACTCGCGAAACTGATCGAACACTTTCTTTTATTCTATCTTTCATTTAGTTGAGATGTAGTTGCTGATTATAAGTAACGGTAATTAATCGAGAAGTTTGGAAGGTATGAAAGAAAGTATTCATCAGAAAATTAATTAAATATTAAAATCGTAGTATTGGTAACTCTCCTATAACACGGTAGATAGGTTCCTAGAAAATGCCGTTGTGCGCAACCGTGTTATATGAGACCCAGAGCCAGTGCAAGAAGGGGGGTTACGTTCCGAAAACTTATTAAAAACAAATTTTTCTTCTAATTCTACATAAACAACTTAATTTTTATTAAACATATAAATGTATGTACAACACAAAATAAAGAAAAAACAACAATATTATTTTAATTTAACGCAACTTTAATTTAATAAATTTCTTCGTCATTACTGCTCAGTATAATCAACCGAGAACGTTTTTTCGGTGGAACGATATCGTCTTCACTTCCAGAACTTTTTTCTTCGTTTAAAGTTTCTTCCCTCTTAAAAGAAATCTATAATTTCACTTTGCTTGCTGGTTCTTACCAGGTCATTGTAAATTTCTCGGTATGGAGCTAAACAGTTTTGCAGCTCCCTTTTGAATTTTCGGCTTCTTTCAGCGAAAGGGTCTGCATTCAAGAAAAATGACTCAAAATTTTCAGTTAAGCTTAGGCTTAATAAGCCTCGCCATAGCTGTAGAAGTACAGTGCTGTACAAAGGTTTTTGCAATTTTCTTATGGTGTTAGAACGAAACCGTGTTATAGGATGGCGTGATGTAGGAGGGTTTCCGAAATTTTTAAATCGTGTTATAACGAAACCGTGTTATAGGATGCTGTATTGTAAGAGGGCTACCTGTACTTGATAAAAGATGTAGCTTAATTATTCGATCAATTTCGTGAGTCACTGTATTTGTGAAGATGTTCGGTATTTTAACCCTTTGTAGTCAAAGGACGACTCGTGGTCTTCAAAAATTTACAAGCGCTCAGTATGAATAAAAAACAGTTCTAGAGTTTACTCATACGAATATTTATCGAATGTAGACAAATGACAACGAAACCTAACCTCTGGTCTTCAAAAATTTCCAAGCGCTCAGTATGACATTAAACAGTTCTAGAGTCTATTTATACGAATATTTATCGAATATAGACAAATGACAACGAAACTCGTGGTCCTCAAAAATTTCCAAGCGCTCAGTATGACATTAAACAGTTCTAGAGTCTATTTATACGAATATTTATCGAATATAGACAAATGACAACGAAACTTGTGGTTTTCAAAAATTTCCAAGTACTCAGTATGAACATTAAACAGTACTAGAGTCTATTTATACGAATATTTATCGAATATAGACAAATGACAACGAAACTTGTGATGTTCAAAAATTTCCAAGCGCTCAGTATGACATTAAACAGTTCTAGAATCTCTTTATACGAATATTTATCGAATATAGACAAATGACAACGAAACTCGTGGTCCTCAAAAATTTCCAAGCGCCCAGTAATGACATTAAACAGTTCTACTCTATTTATACGAATATTTATCGAATATAGACAATTGACAACGAAACTTGTGTTCTTCAAAACTTTCCAAGCGCCCAGTATTGACATTAAACAGTACTAGAGTCTATTTATACGGATATTTATTGAACCTAGATAAATGGCAACGAAACTTTTAAATAAGTTGAAGTATACCCCATCATTTTCCTCAATATTAATATCCATCACTACCAAAACTTTTAACCCAAACTTTCCCCTTTCCTCAACGATAACGCAAAAACTGCTGCAGCCTGTCAAGGGGCTTCAAAACTTTAATTTTGCCCCCGCGTACGGTCATACCGCGTGCAGGTCGATCGGCGCTTTCGAAATTCGATTTACGAGCAGCTTCGGAACGATTCATTTCCTTTCGTCCGTGCACGAAACGATCCGAAACCCGACGTGTGTACCCGGAGCCCCCACAGTAATGGCCCCGTCGTCGTTTTATTCCGGCGAGCGGGCTGCCGCTGCAGAGAGACCATAAAAGAGACAGGAGAGAAAAAAAAGGAGCGCTCGCGATCGTTCGATATACTCGAAACGGCGTTTTCGTGATCCCCTTCTCTCCGCCCCTGCCACCACGGCGACACGTTCGCCTATCGGTTCTCGCAACCATACGTAAGTTGCACTTACGTTCCCCGGTTTCATACAACGTTCCAAGTTGCGCAATCCTACGAGCTCCGTACAAGGAAATACCGCGGTGCGATCGCGAAGGCGAGATTCACCGAATTTGGGATGTATGAATGGCCCATGTCCTTTTTTCTCTATGCGAGACCGCTCTATTCGATGACCCACTCTAGCCGCGAGCAGGATCGTTATGCTGCGTCCCCATTGCGTCGACGTTTGTCGATCGGAAAATCTAAGTCCACGCTATGGGGACCTATGCGTCGAATTGAGCCGCGTGGCGTAAAGCTGCGTCTTCATTTGTAATAGATCATCGTATCAAATCACCGTTTCTAGCGGTGGAGACTGGTTAGGCTAGATCACCGTTAACACATTTCGTGCGGGAAAGGTAATCTTTCACAGGTAATCATCCTTTAACCCTTAACGGACGACTACTTTTTCGACCAGGTGAGATAGCAGGACGAAGCGATTTTTGAGAATGTGTTGAGTGACTTACATAATATAATAAAATGATCTTACATATAAATTATTTCATAAAAGCGTTATATTTCGATTGTTTATCTATACTTACATCTTTAAAACTTTATCTTTACAAAAATTATATTCTGTAGTTTCGCCGTGTGTGATACTTGATGAAGCATTGACCAAGATGCTTTCGTGGCTTATCTGGACATGTATCATAATAATATGAAGTTTCATATTTCCACTTGGCTTGTTTCGGGTAGAACAAACTTTGCAATCCTTCTTTGTTCTAGTAAGAATTACATGAAGTTTTCCATTTAGACGAATTTCGTCAGGGTCCAAGGTCTCATAGAAGAATGTTTCAACATCTTATCTCTGTTATGATATTTCATTTCACACAATGTATAAAAGACCATCGATAGCTAAGGATCCTTTCCAAGAACCAATAGTTTATTTTCATCTGGAAATAACAAAATCTAACATATATACCGAGTGTCGCCTCTCGTCCGTTAAGGGTTAACTCTTTGAGGCACATAATTTCAGAGAATAAATAGACTCATGTTGCACAGAAATGTTGTTGCGTTTTAAATTAAACGATTCAATATTTAAAACAAACTAAACTGTATAACAGCCTATAATCTACTTAAGTTGCTAATAACCGACAAGCGGTTGATGCGACATTAAACAACCAAATAAAAAAAAAATAAAAAGATTGGTATATTTTTATCAACAAATGAATCACATAATATAAAAACATAAAAAGATAGTAATAATTTAATTGAATTTGTTGTTATAGGATGGGACTTAAATAACTGTGCATGCAACTATTATGTAACAATATTTCAAGGTGGGTCTAAAAATGTCCCATCATACATTACAGTGCATCAAAAAGATGGGACATTTTTAATCCCACCGTGCCCCAAAGAGTTAACACGGTAGATAGATTCCTAAAAAATGCCGCATTGTATGAAACCGTGTAGTATGAAACCCATAGGCAGTACAAAAAGGGGGGTTACGTTCCGAAAACTTATTAAAAACAAATTGTTTTTTTAATTCTACATAAACAACTTAATTTTTATTAAACATATAAATGTATTTACAACACAAAACAAAAATATTATTTTAATTTAATAAATTTCTTCGTCTTTACTGCTCGATATAATCTACCGAGAACGTTTTGTCAGTGGAATGATTTCTCATATTTACCGACATCATGCTGAACGACGATCGATGTGTCGATCGGCATTTTAACACATTGCGAACGGATGACGAGATATCTCGTCTTTCCTATTTCGTAGTGAAGAGCCATTGACGAGATATCTCGTCTTTCATATTGCGTCATTAGAGGCCGTTGACGAGATTTTTGTTTGCACAGTAGCTATGTGATACTCAAGGGCAGTTTCTGATAATTTGTATTGCGAATTAATTATTTGAAACCCTGAAATATGTATAGCGACAGAACGATTAATAATATTACAGAAATATTTGCAAACAGTTTATCGGATACATGAAGTGACGACGAAAATATGAATATTTGTGAGGACGATGATGACTTTCAAAATAAAAATGTTACATGTTTTACTAAATGTCATACTTCGAAAAATTATTAGTTTATACAAATTTTTACTTATTGAAAAATATTAAAAAATCATTCATTTTTAAACTTGTTGTTGAAAATGAATATTTCACGCGACAATGACTTTTAATTATTGTTGTAGTTTTAGATATTAAATGGTTTTATTAATCACATTACACTTGTCCGCTCGCAACGTCTTCGCTCGCCATTCGCGTCTCTTGCTCTACAGACTACCTTACTCTACTGACTACCTTCGCCTTTTGTCACATCGGTTCACGCGCTCTCTCTCGCTCTCTCACTCATTCCCTCTCATTCTTTCCTCACTCAGCCTATCATTCGCTCCATTACAAACAATCTAATTACCCATTCGTCCTTTTGAAATCTCTCTCTCTCTCTAAATCACTACATTATTAATAAATCATTACCAATTTAAGAATATTATTTGATGCAAATAATACTCGGCCACTGGGTACGGTTAGCAATAAAATGTCTGGTCCGCAATGTGTTAAGCCAGATATCTACTTGTGTCAAATCATCGTATCGTATCACCGTTTGTAGCGATAGAGACTGGTTAGGTTCGATCGCTCATCGGATTGTATCCTCCGCTTTGATGTGTGGAGAAATGGTTAACACATTGCATGCAGGTATATTTTGCCACGGACTTACGCGTGTAGCGCGCGTTTTTTCGTGAATTTCGCGGAGTTTGGTCATTCAGTAAAATCGCAATTATTGGGAATGGGGTTTTATATTGCTAAATGAAATAAACTCTTATTTGTGAAATAATACTTAAATAGTTTATTGATACTTTTGTATAGCACGAGGAAGGGCAATTATGACCGCACCTAGCGAGTTTTGTCACAAGACCAGCAGAACGCAGTGGTCGAAATTCTTACAACCCCGTCCGGGTACTTCAGCCCCATTGTTCTGTTTCTTGATGTTTTCGAACTTTCTAAAATGCCAGATGTAGCTTAGCTTCTTCGAAGAAGCCCTTGACAAAGTACGTTAAGAGAAAGCTGGTTTATTGTTAATTTTTGCTTCGTAGTATTTCTGTATTCAATTTCCAACAGCAATAAATCGAAAAGTACTTCGTTTTTCTTAACGAAACTTTATTTATTTTACAGATAAATATAAGCTCTATGATTACTTTAAAAAAAAACGACATTTTTTTGAATAGTATTTTTAATATCATATTTATATATTGTACTTTTATGTGAAGTGCGCTTTAGTGACAGACTGCAAACAACATACAGGTAGCCCTCCTACAACACGGCATCCTATAACACGGTTTCGCTCTAACACGATAAGAAAATTGCAAAAGCCTTTATACGACTTCTGTACTTCTACAGTCACGGCAAGGCTTGCCGAATTAACCGTTTGACCCTCAGAGACTTTTGAAAAAATTTAGGACGTTCAAGATTTATTAATGCAAGAAGAAGTTGACGAAGCGGATTTGATGGAAATGGCATCTGAATCTGTAAATTGAATAAATTCTAAGAACACTAGCATTGATGAAGATTGCGCAGTTAATAATTTAACATTAAAAAAATTATAAGAAGGCCTAAGCTTAGTTGAAAATTTCGATTTATTTCTCTCAAAGGCAGATCCTTCCGCTGAAAGAAGCCGAAAATTCAAAAGGGAGCTGTAGAACTGTTTAGCTCTATACTGGGAAATTTGCAATCAGCAAATAAAGTGAAATTACAGGTTTTTTTAAGAGAGAAGAAGAGGCAAGAATTTTAAATGATGAACAAAGTTCTGAAAGTGAAGCGATGGTCAGGCCCAGACTCCGTGGTAATAAACCAGAGTCGGTTTTCATAATACATATAATAATTATCGATCCCTAACAATAATCGAAATTCTACTATAAATACACCTATCCCCCGATTTACACGGTACTCGGTTTACACGATTTCACTTTTACACGGTTTTTAAATTTGCTTGAATTAGGGCGACAATTGGGTAATCATTTTCTACAAAATGACCCGAATGTTGAACGAGCTCTCCTATTTCAGCGAGATATTAATAAACGCTTAACTCAATATGAGGAGGTCTATAAAGATTTGATCAAAAACGAAACACAATTGTTAATTACGGATTTCACTACCAAAGTTCGCCCATCTGAAGTTGTTTCTAATTCATCTAACATCGAACTTGAATCGCATCAACCACTATCGAGTGATGAAAGTGATATCATACCAATCAGGAATAAAAGATTATGAGTCTACGAAAGTGATAACAGTAACTAAATTTCTGGTTAAATTTTTTAATTTATATTTCTCGTTTCTATATGTAAAATGAATTACATACATATACCTTTATATTTTTGTCATTTTATAAATAGACAGTTATTTTTATGTTTTTAAGATATATTTAATTTTATTTTACGTTGAAATAAATGACTGAATTATGCACATTTTAGTTTGTTTTCGATTTACACGGTTTTACGTATAAGAATCTACGATTTCGATTTACACGGTTTTCTAAGGAACCTATCTTCAGTGTAAATCGGGGGATAGGTGTAGTACTGGTAACGCTGGCAAAGCCGATCGGCAAATTTGTTCGTGCCGATCTGTGCCGAATTGCAAATGTCGACGCAGTGGGGACGCAGTTTTAGTCACGCTGACTCGTCGTTTGTGGCACGATCGGCCTTCTTTTCGTACGCTTTCTCCCTCGCCAAACGGAGGGGGTTCGTCGATTGAGTCGTCTTTGTTCTCTCGAATCGCTACTAATACGCGTTGCGTAACCGAAACGACTAATTTAGTCATTAAGTTCATTAAATAGAGATAAATTAGGAATTGATCATTAGCCTTATCGACACTAAAAGATATCAAGGGCATGACTCTCCGGATTCTGTAATCAAGTAAATTAATTGTTTGCGTACCATGAGCCATTTTCGCGCTCTTTAGATTTTGTGTCGAAAAAACCCAGCGCATTTGAGCGATGCAGATAACTGACGGCGCGCTCACAATTTGCCGAAACACGCTCAACCTTTCAGACGCACACATGTCGCTACTGTTATCAGTAATCTGAGTAATACATTTTGTATTTCATTGTTACCTATTGTAAATTAATAGTATATACATATACACTCCCGTCCATAAGTATCCGAACACCTATCAAATTCATGTAAATACTGTATTTATGCTACAATATTATACTTATTTCTCAATGAAAGAAATTTTTATTGAACATTTAGTTATAGTAGAAGATATAGAGAACATAGTATAAACAATTCTTCCCACCAAATGACATAAAATTGTTTAAATCTTCTTTTCATCGATAAGTCCTCCCCGTTGCGAAATAACCGCTTGCACTAATCGAGGTAGTCTTGCGACAAGTTTTTGCAGTGTTTCTATTTTAATTTCTCCCCAAATTGTTTTCAACATTGTCCACAATTGTTTTTCACTTTTTGGGCACTTGTCTCTCACTTGTCTATCCAATTTGTCCCACAACTTCTCAATTGGATTAAGGTCCGGCGACTGTGGGGGCCACTGCATAATTTTCACTTCCTTTCCTTCTTCTAGTTCCTTTAAATAGTTTTTACATACTTTTGCACAGTATTTTGGATCATTATCTGGCATGAACACGAAATTATTTCCAATAAATCTTTTTCCTGAGGGAATCGCATTGTCTCTTAGAATATTCAAATATTGTTCTTTTTGCATTATTCCTTCCACTTTCACTATATCGCCCACATTATTAGCCCCAAAACAACCCCAAATCATAACTACATCGCCGCCATACTTGGTTGTAGGCACAACACAGTCTGGATGAAATTTTTCGTTGACTCTTCGACTAACAAAAGTGCGCCGCTTGTTACTAAATACTTCAAATTTGGATTTGTCTGTCCAAAGAACTTTTTCCCATTGAGAAATGGTCCAGTTGCATGTGTTGTTCCACAGCAGCATCAAAATTAAGGGACAAAATAATAAATCCACAACAGAAACTAAATTTAAGAAATATTTATGCGAATTCCGCAAATACGTAAGTGACCGGATACTTATGGACGGTAATGTATGTATATATATTTAATTTGTAACAAGCGTTATTGCACTCCTCGACCTTTTCGACCCATAATCGAAGGAGCACGATCGCGATCCTTAGCGTTCTTAAGCTGTATTTTTTGAAAACCCTCTGGTACGCAAACGGTTAAATAAGTATGATATGAAAATCACAACTTTCTTTTTCATTTTTCATTTCAACTCTTCTATCGTATTTATGAAAATTGATATTAACCCTTTGCACTCGAGAAGTGAGTGCATAGTTGTTCGATAACACTAATTTCAAAGATTTTCAAGTGCCAAATTATTTATTATGCTTCGTTCATATTGAATTTCATTTGGTTTAGTTAAACAATGTACTAAAATTTACTCATGTAACTATTTAACTCTTTGGATTTGAACATTTGCGGAATTATCATTTGGTGACTAAAAGTCGCCTTTCGAGTGCAAAAGGGTTAATTGTGTAAGAACCGTGGTTATAAACATTTATAATAAATCTAGCGAAACATCCATTTTATGAAAACGGAGGAGCTCTAAAAATCGTGTTGCAACAAACATTAAAATAAACAAATTGTATTAAACATAACAGTGTTATCATTTTGTAATAGGTTTAATTACGTAGAAAATATTAGGACTAGGTGCTACTTATTGTTTTTCTAAGAATCGTATACCAAAGAATAATATTTTCAGTTTAGAATCATAATAATTTTAACAGTTTTGTTTGGTTATTTTAATTACTCGTATTGTTGATATGAGATTCGTGCATTAAGAATAAATGTATGACATAGTTTTCTACTTATTTAAAGAAAATCTTACCGTCCACCACTGGGGAAATCTCCCCTATTAAGTACTGCTGGATAATGAAAAGAAGTTACTTTGAAGGAATACGGGTCTTACTGATTATACCCTTTATAGATCCACTTTCTTTAACCCTTTGCACTCGTATGTCTCAGCGTATGCGACATCACAAGTTTTACAAGGGATTATAAAGTATGATTTTGTGTACATATATGTAAATATAAATGTATGAACATTATATTTTTGGATTGCTCTGCTGGGATGTATTTTATAAAAATTTGTATCTGTATAAATACATATTTTGTGGAATCTTCATTTTTTTTAATTATACTCATGAAATGTTACAGCTAAGTATGCTAATAACGTATTGGAAAAGTTGTGTTTTGATCGAATAAAAAAATAAATTCCGAGTTGGTGGTAATTCATGGTCATATTAAATTCGAGTGCAAAGGGTTAATACAATTATGAAAATAGGGTATTTTCACTAATGGTGAAAACGATAACATCAACGAATTGGATAGTAGAATACCGTGTGACGAAAAACATTGGACAATGCGAGTGAAATACACCTTTTACTTTCATCATACCGTTCTGGATAACTTTTTTCAGCTTCCAACAGTATACGCCGTTATTTATAATACTTATCCAAGCATTACTATAAATCGTTATAATTGACTGTACAATATAAAATCAACTTCAATTTTGATGGTTTTATTTACAAATTACGGAAGAATGATACATATGAAAAACCACACAAAACATGCACGTCGGGAACAGTGACAGCAAAACCAACAAACTATCGTAAAAACACAGGAATAGCGTCTTTACGTGAACATAGCAAGTAATTAAATATAAATGACGTTAGAACAAGAAAAAGAGAACCACGAATATTCTGGAATGCGTAATTTGAACATTCACATTCCAACACATTTCAATATACATGTATCAGACGTATCAGATTCAAAACTGATGTAAAAACAGATAATCGTTTACGTTAAACGAATAAAATTACGCTAAAAGTATGTTACTCGTTGAAACATACAGTAGCGAGCAAAAGTTTAAGAGGAGTGGAAATATAGAATATAGTTTTTCAAATATTGTCTATATATTCATGTTTATTGTTATTATAGTAGAACACTATTTATTGATTAGCACAGAATACGAATTTTGTTTATCGTGCTATTTTTTATGAATTAATTAATTTTGTTTTCTTTAACCCTTTGGTCTTAAACTTTTGTCCGCTACTGTAGATAAAGAAGGCCTGAAAACGCGAGATACTCGTTTTAATTACGAACTACAGACACTGTATAACCTTTTGCACTCGAAAGGCGATTCTTAGCAGTCGAATGATACTACTTTCACGAATTATCGAAATCAATCATATTTAAGTGTGTCAGTCTCAGTTGCATAAATTAAATCAATTTTAAAATAGGTAAATTTTCTCTGCATTTGAAAAATTTTGAATACAGAGAATTGTATGCCTGGCTATCATCTACTCAAACAAGCCTGCTTATCGCAATAGTCATCTCTTTCCAAATATTTTGCCGCTCACTAATAATTCATCCATGTCCTTTGATCCCAAAGTCACTCGAACTTCTTGAACTCCAAATTTCCCTCACCTTATCTCATCCCTACAACTCCGTTTTACCGATCCTTAAAAGGACTAGAACGAAACCCAAAAAGCAGACTTGTCCTAGAACAGCCGTATTGTATAGTTCTTTCAACACTAGAACTACCGACAATTAAAGTGTACTTATTTGGATGGAAAAAATCAAATTGAAAATTACATGAAAAAATACCGAACACATAGAAAACAAATCTTTATTTATACCTTCTGCAGAAAATCATAGTAAATTTTCGAAGCTTTACCACAGTGAATTTATAAGGTTGCTACAAATAATCATCAATTGGTCAATTTGACTGGTTTGGTAGTTCTAGTGTTAAATCTGATTAATCTTGCCGTACAAAACTCTTCTCTTAACACTATTCCTACCACAACCGGTCAAATGACCGTTTTTAAAATTTCGATTAGAATTTCATAGATGCTACGTAATTGAATCGCCTTTAAAATTTAGACTTTTTCTCAAACATACGTATAATACATTTTTTAGTATTCACTTCTTTTTTCATTGTTTATTTTTTGAGAAAAATTTGTAGTCTGGCTTACGTGGAAATGTCGCGGTAGGAATAGGTACACGTGAAGTGTCGGTAGGAATAGTGTTAAAAATCCCTCACGTGTTGCACCCATTCCCGCTATCGGAAATACAATAGAGTCGCTTTTCGAGTGCGAAGGATTAAACTTAAAGGAGGGTCTAACACGTTCCGGATCTCTGTTCCTGTCTGATTACGACACGTCGGAAGATCGCATCTGCTGGAATCGAGTTTGAGCGATGACACTAGATCTTTGCTTCGATTCAACGTCAATGACTGGTTTTCATGGTGCTTGAACTGGATTCCGCGGCCGACTGGAGTCTGTCTGCCGACTAAAACCGGGATCGTGATCGATATCTCCTCCGCGAACGAGATCCGTAGCTTTCCGCCTAACAGCGAACCCGAATAACCATGCTGATCAATTAAAACCAGGCTCGCTGCTAATTACCGGAGTCGTTGCTGAAAATTAACGTTCGGTATGAATCATTGATACCGACAACCGTGTGTATCCCACCATCGTGCGCGTTGCATTAATTAGTACTCTCTTAATTCGGCTTAATTGGTCTGCGAGGACAACTCGGTTCTTCAGAACTTCGTAGCCGAATTCCTGAAATTTTGATTGCACGCGATCGCGTTTAGCTGTTTCCATTGTATGGTTGGATAGGTTACAAATTTTAAAACACTCTGGCTGTTTTGTTTTATTAATTACAGTCTAATGTTATTAACTTACGCGCAACGAATGCGGGGTCACTTTGATCCAAGTATACTCGTCTCTCGATTTACGCAAATTAAAATCGCTTAAATCAGTAACAACAAAAAAATGATGAATTTGAGTAAAAGTTATAGAAATTCATAGTAACTACAAATGAACATATTTATTTCAAAAAAGCTTAACAAAAAAATATTTAGCTACATATAATAAGTTTTATTTCGATGTCACTATCACTATTGTAATTTGAAGCAATTAACCTTTTCGTTTTAATTGGCACAAATTCATCACCTTCAAAGCTTGAAATATTTTTAAGTTCTTCATTTTTATTGTGAATGTTCGTTATTTCAGATGAGCTTGGTCCACTATTTTCTGATACTATTAGGTTTTTGTAAATTTTATGATATTCACTGCAACATTTCAATGTCTGGATCAATGTCTACAGACAAATTATTTAAATATGCTTTCCATTTAAAAACTACATTTGAATTATAACAAATATATCTGACCGCGTAAAATGAGATCGCGTAAATCATTTCCGCGTAAAAAAAATTCTGCGTAAATCAAGGTAAATTTGCAGCGTAAAATAAATACTCGCAAAAAAGTGCCGCATAAATCAAGGAACGAGTGTACTAAAAAGGACCAGCTCTCGAATATTATTGATCGCTAAGCATCTTAGAGGTTCCAATTTAACACTTTACCGACCGCATAATTCATCGCTAATGAATTGATTACAATGATTTTCTTCTCGAAATTTATATTTAAAAATTTATTTACAGTGTATATACGATATCACTCGAAACAGTCACCTTCGAGGAAGGAAACATTACAAAATTTACGAACTAAGTATGTAAAAGCCGATTAATAGGCTTCCGATTGGTAAAGTGTTAACACTTAGGTTTGATCTTTTCTTTTCAATAGAACAATATTCGTTTTCTTGGATACAGTAGCGGACAAAAGTTTAAGACCAAAGGGTCAAAGAAAATAAATTAATTAATTAATAAGAAATAGCAGTATAAATGAAATTTGCATTCTATGCTAATCAATAAGTATTTCTTCCATAATGACGATAAAAATGAGTATACAGACAATATTTGCAGGCCATAAAACTGTGTTCTACATTGTCCTCTCGTCTTAAACTTTCGTCCGCTACGGTACATACCTAATTTGTGTAGCTCATCCAAAGAATAATTCATTAAAATAAAAATTCGTGCATTAAAAGCATTCGTCGTCCAATAGTTAACTACAATTTTATAGTATATAGAGCGTTTACGATAATGTTACAAGTTGATACTTTTGAAATTATTGGATATGCTGATCTAAATTTCTTAAGTTAATATCAGAATATTTCTTACGTGTTAAATGTATTTAGAAAGACCAAATTAATAGTATCCAAATTGATTAAATAATATTCAATATTTGGTATCCAATTCTCCAATAAACCCAAATATCTTAACATCCGAATACCCGAATAACCTTTCACACACATACGTTTGTTAAAAAATGCAAACGAAAGAAATTGTGTTAGTATTTGTCTGCCTATTAGTTTGGATACGAGGGCCTCATGTAATCGGAAGAAAACCGGTTTCTCTGCGTTTAAAAGTTATACTAGACATTGAATAACTTTTAGAAACAGGTATTTCGACTTTGATAGAATTTTGTTTACGATAAATAAAAACATCTCTAAGCTACGAATAATTTAATTAAAAAGCATTGAATCGAAACACTACAAATTTCAAATTTCTATTCAACAACCATTAATTGCTAGAGCGTCTTTTAAATATCTATAAAACTGATTTCAGTGTGAAACGTTAGAAAACGTTCAGAAACTAGAAGCGTTCTTCAACGTTTCTCAACGTTTAAAAACGTTCCTCTAAAACCTAGCACTTACACATAAGATCTTTCGTGTATTCAACCTTCTGGTGTATAATTGTAAGCCAAACAACCGATGAACTTGAACTCTCTATCTTCTCAAGGATAATCGCTTCTACAAACTACACCTCGAAACAATAGTAAACACCGAAATGAAAAGGAGGCTCGAGAACCTGTCTAGAATAGAAGGCAGGCCTGCTCGAATAAACCGAAAAATGTCTCGAGGAACATAGCACGTGGTCGAGAAGGACGCGGTTGGGCTGCTTTGAAATCGTCGACAATTACATCACCGACTATGTTTTCGTCGACACGAATTCGAGGCATTATTATTATTATTTGGAATAAAATATCGAGAAATTTTATTGAATATATAAAATTATTATATAATTTAAAATTATATTTATATTATATTAAATTATTTTTATATTATTATTATATTATACTTATATTATATAATATAAAATTGTATTTTTTATCGATTTGATCAGCGGCATTCATATATTAGGTGTACAAGTTAATTTTAGTCTTTGTTTGGCAGGTTCAGAGTTTATTTAAATTTTTATGCCCAAAGAATAATGGATGAAGTAATCTCCCTCACTTTCTATAACCTTTGCCCATCTTTCGGGCAATTGTTGAATGTCTGATTTGAAGAAACTAAGCTGTTTCATTTCGATGAACTGATCTAAAAGTAATTGCAATTCTTCATCCTTAGAATCGTTTTTTATGCTGGAGGTTGAAATTACCTTCCCGGAACCTTCGGTATCAGTATTTGCTGGTGGAATAAGTTACAGCATTCTCACCAAGAGTATCACAGATCATTTCTGCAGCTTCAGCGGCATTTCTTTTTTAACTGAAGTACGAAGAGCACAAAATGACGAATGTGCTCTTTGCTGCACGCCATCGTTTAAACTATTATTTACCTCGATTATGTTGACCGAATCAAGCAGTCTTCTAACGTTTTGGAAAGCTAGATGTCTACACTACAAGACTCCAAAAATAGCGTTACGATATTCAAATTGTAAATAATCTCTTGCATCATCGAAAAATGAAAGACTAAAATTAACTTGTACACCTAATATAAATTTATTATACAATAATTCTAAAATATATTCATTTAGGAGGATATACAGGAGAAAATATAAATTTATTATAAGATAATTCTAGAATACACTCATTTGAGGAGATGCAGTGTGTTTATTAGGATATATTGATCGATTTCTAGATGAATACTAAGAAATTTGCTGAGACTATAAAAGAATAAATAGCAAACTTTTCGCTACACTAAATAACCACAAAAACGCCCTGGTCAAACCACTTCTAAAAACGCAGGACAAAAGAGGATTGAAGAGCCAGTGGCCAATCGACTTCAAACGAAGCTCAGAAGAAGGCCATAGCAGGTAACGGACCTTACCTTTTGATCGTCCGTCATCGAATCGGCTCCTACAATCTTGAAATTCAAACTGCCAACTTTTCAACCATGAGAAAAAAAAATATTAAAATACTAGAGACAAAGAGGCAGAAAGGGTCTGGTGATGGGTGGATTGATCAAACACTTATGTTTAGTAATGGCAATTGAAGCACTTCGAATCATTTCTGAAGAATAACTACTTTAATAAAGTCCGAACTGTACATAAATTATTATACATATCTATTCATATAGATTATTATTAGTAAAAAAACAACTACACTTCTCCGTTTACTTCCAGACTGTTCATTTTCCATATAAAAACAAAACATAAATGCCCATAGATGGTAGCACTCGTAAATATAAATGTACCATACAACAGTTTCGAATCATATTGGGTTGGAGGGAAAGTTCTGTCATATTTTAAATAGGCAGGTAATTTTTCTTGTAAATAAAAAAAGCATCTGGCTAGTGAGTCATTGGGAATTGGTTTTGTTTTTTTACCTGCTGTATAATATAAAAGGAGTCCTTTTTTACCGTTCATCATTTACTTGTGATATTTAAAGTGAAAAACATGTCAGTAGATAAAGTGCATTTACGACACTGCATTTTGTATGAATTCCAAAAAGGAAGCAACGCATCAGTTGCATGTAAAAATTTATGTGCGGTATTTGGAAAAGATATTGTAAATGTTCGTACTTGTCAAAGATGGTTTAGCAAATTTCGTTCCGGGGATCTGAGCCTCCAAAAAAGTGATCGATCTGGACGACCATCCAAGATCGATAATGATGTTTTGCGATCCATGTTGGAAAATAATCCACATTTAACAAGTCGAGAAATTGTAGAAGAGTTTGGCATTCATCATACAACTGTTGGAGATCACATTAAATCTGTTGGGTTTGTGTTAAAGCAAAGTGTTTGGGTTCCACATAAATTAACGGAAACGGAAAATACGACAGAACTTTCCCTCCAACCCAATACATACACGACAAAACATTCGAATCGCTTTGAATCTGATTAGAACCTCAGAAAGTCTTCAAACTCTTCTCGTTTCGATGTTATGTAATTCTTGGTTCGTTTCGAGTTTTGATCAGCCGCGGCACATTTCAGTTGTCCATAATATCTTTTTCGTTACGGGCGAGACATCCACTACCGGTTAAAAAAAAAAAACAAACTATTTTTATTTGGTTATTTGATATACAATGATCTTGAATCTTGAATGAAAGTGAATTGAAAATTAAAAGTCGAAGTCGAACTCAAAGTCGTAAATTGAAGATCAAAATCGAGAGTTGTCGCTTGCCTGGTCCTCTTTCTTTTATACTCGTGACGGTGGTCAGGAGTAGGCCTTATCTCTCAATGGCGTCGAATATTCTCCTTTCAGGATTGTTCTATGTGCTTGGGAGCCGTAGGTTTCTGCTTATCTCTTGTATAATATATTCGTTTTGTAGGTAATTTGTGTTTCATTCTGGTTGCTCCGTTTGGCGTAACGTGGCGTAATATGAAGTAAAAATTTATTTATTTATAGGGGATTAACCCATTAGAGAATCACAAGGAAATTATTACAGTCAGGTATGAAAATATGATAATGGTAAAAGAGAAACGTAAAAATATACAAATGGAAGAGAAGCGTATAAAGATAAGAAAATTTTATTGTGTAGTAGCTGTTTCATGGAATAAAGAGATTGGTTGAACAAATCTAGAGTAGGAGATAGGTGTTGTTAACTCTTTGCACTCGAGAGGTGACTGTTAGTCGTCTGGTGATACTAACTTCAAAAATTTTCAAATTCAAGATATTTACTAAGGTTCGCCTATGTTAAACGTCATTTAGTTTAGTTAAATGATATACTATAGTTTACATATGTGATTATTTAACCTGTGAATCTGACTAATAAACAAACCAACTCAAGTCTGAAAATTTTCGAAATTATTAGTTGGTGACTAACAGTCACCTCTCGAGCGCAAAGGGTTAACATTAATGATCATTCTATTGATACCTGAGTGGTATGCAAAAGCGGTTTTATGTGTATATGAAGAAAGTTGTATAGTTTTAACCCGTTGCCGCAAATGACGTCTATAGCCGTCCGATCTTTGGCGATATATAGACAAATGACGGCTATAGCCGTCGCGTACATTTTAATCAATAAAAAAAAGAACAGCGTTAGTGCGAAGTGTACTAACACATACATTTGTTAATTATTGAGTAACACATCTAGAAAAAAAGTTATAGCATGCCAGACAGCATATTAATTGTTTTTTATGCGGTTATTATTATACTATTTTATAAGCAAAATAACTTACAAATGATAATTTTGTTTTAAACTGATTTTCTTGTGTTAAGATTACACCTATTTACTCTCTTTTATTCATAGGAATCATTTTGAATTAGTAAAGCAAATGCTGTATAGTCGTCACGACGGTCATAGCCGTCATTTGCTCTGGGAAGAGAAAAAATGACATGATGAGCAAATGACGGTTATAGCCGTCGAGAGTTTTTTTGGAAAAACTGTAGCCAAATGTGATAATTTTCACTTCCAAACATACAATTTACACTTGATTCCATCTGACAGTCATAAATAATTGAAAAAAAAATGTGTTTCTGAGCACGATCATCAAATTAAAAGCGTGCGGCAACGGGTTAAATGAAAAGTTGGAATATTAATTGTGAATTTTTTTAAAATGTCAGAGGAATTTATAAAACCATTAAGCACTTTATAAACAAAAGGAATATCAAAGAAAAAGGAAGAAACATGCTTTTTTCTAACGTTATTAAATTAAGAGATCATAGTATGGATTCATAGTTATGACAAGTAACTGACATAGTCTGTTCAATATGCCATGAAGCTAAACGTAGGAATTGATGCTATACCTTTTCTAAAGAGCTAATTTGCGATTTAAAATAAGGTGACCAGATTATGCTATCGTATTCCAGTATTGGCCTTACTAAGGAACAATGTAACAGTTTTAGAGTACTTGTCTTTCGGAAAAATTTGGCAGCTCTATAGATAAGTCCGAGAAATTTCTTCTTCGTTCAACGTTGTCACTGCGTACGTGCTGCCTTTTCCTGGTTCCAATCCCATTTTTTGAATTTGGTTTCGTGAATTAGGCTTTATTAACCTTAACGCCATCTGGTGTATTCACATATAATTTTTATTTTGTTTCACTTACTAGATGTATGTTTTCTCTAAATTGTTTATAGCACCATGTAGGCAACACGTGTCAACATTATAATCTTGAGTAACCCTTTTTAACCCCTTGGCTACTGTGGGCGTATATAGGCGCTCAAAAATTTTGTTTCTGTGACACGACGAGCGTATATAAGCGCTCTGAGTGTTTTATCTATAATCATTCCCATAATACAAACAAATAAATAATCTTGTTTTAATATAGTGAAATAAAGTTTTTTAATTATTGAAATATATTTTCACAAAATTGCATCTCTACCCAAAATTTTGCCGTTCTCGGCGGACATTGTAAATGAATTCCTACCCGTGTGGTACGACCGATACGACTCAAAGTCTGCCGTAGCCAAAGGGTTCACACTAGGTTTACGGGCGTTTCTTATATACCTATCTCTACAAATACTCGTCACATTGACGGGTAAACGACAATACGCATTTCGTTTAAAAAATCGATTTATTCAAATTAAGTTTGATTTGAACAATATTAGGTTTCACGTTTAAATAAATTATTAACAAGTAAAAAGTCACGGAAGTGATAACAATAATTTTAACGGTATAACGTAATCATATTTATTGACTACATTCTTTACAAATATACTGAATTTTGTTTGTACATTTTCCGCATATGGTCTTTTTGTAATACATACAACAATTATTGCTTCTATTTTTTTTGCAATAGCCCATTTGGCAACTTTTTCACCCTTCTGACGTTGCAGGTGACAAATATGAAGCGTCTGATGTTTGGAAAATGTTCTCCTTATTTTTTCCAGCTAATTCCTCGGCTAAACAAAATATGAACTCCTTTCTGGATATTTTCGATATTTTTATTTTAGCCCAACAGATTTGAAACCGAATCAAGGGTACCAAGACACCATAAACTTCGATACCAAAACTAAGATTCGACTCAGATTCGATGCAATTCGAATTCTCTTATTCTCGAAAAGATTCGATACGCTTCAAAAGTTACATTCGAACTTCCATCACTGTTTACATTCCACGCACAGTGACGCGAGTGCCGAAAAAAAAGACGACGAATCCTCCTCCTTTTCACGAGAAGAGTTTTACACTCGCCTCGGAAGAACTCGAAAACGACGGGTCCCCGAGAGGGTCCTCGAGAACATTTTTCAAGGACGAACACAGTACACAGCTCGCTGCATCGCGCAGTCGCTAATACGATTAGCGTGCTTTTATCATCGCGTTAGAGAGAGCACGCGAGCTGAAACGTACGCGTGAAGAGGCCCCTGCAGCCACTCGTAGGCCGGGGGACAAAGGAAACGTGGGCCAGGGGGAACGAAACAAAAATTCTCTTTCCACGACTTTGCACCCCTGCCCTGAATACACACTTATTTTTCCCCGACATCAGCAGATGTCTCCGGTGGAAGGCGATTCGAGGTAACGAGACGACGTACAATTACGACTGTAGTTGCTTGTCGCGATCATAAAGCTTTCTCGGAAAATGGTTTCGACATCCGGACGCACTCGTTGCTCGGTAGCGATGGAATCAAGTGTGTGGGGATGTTATGGAAATAAATTTACTCGTGTTGTAGTTTTTGGTATTACACCTATCCCCCGATTTACACTGAAGATAGGTTCCTTAGAAAACCGTGTAAATCGAAATCGTAGATTCTTATACGTAAAACCGTGTAAATCGAAAACAAACTAAAATGTGCATAATTCAGTCATTTATTTCAACGTAAAATAAGACTAAATATATCTTAAAAACATAAAAATAACTGTCTATTTATAAAATGACAAAAATATAAAGGTATATGTATGTAATTCATTTTACATATAGAAACGAGAAATATAAATTAAAAAATTTAACCAGAAATTTAGTTACTGTTATCACTTTCGTAGACTCATAATCTTTTATTCCTGATTGGTATGATATCACTTTCATCACTCGATAGTGGTTGATGCGATTCAAGTTCGATGTTAGATGAATTAGAAACAACTTCAGATGGGCGAACTTTGGTAGTGAAATCCGTAATTAACAATTGTGTTTCGTTTTTGATCAAATCTTTATAGACCTCCTCATATTGAGTTAAGCGTTTATTAATATCTCGCTGAAATAGGAGAGCTCGTTCAACATTCGGGTCATTTTGTAGAAAATGATTACCCAATTGTCGCCCTAATTCAAGCAAATTTAAAAACCGTGTAAAAGTGAAATCGTGTAAACCGAGTACCGTGTAAATCGGGGGATAGGTGTATATAATTTTATTTTTCAAAGTACACCTGTCCGCTCGTAATGCCTTCGCTCTCCATTCCCGTCTCTTACTCTACAGACTCATACCTCGCCTTTTGTTACACCGGTTCACGTGCTCTTTCTCGCTCTCTCACTCATTCCCTCTCATTCTTTCCTCACTCAGCCTATCATTCGCTGCATTACCAACAATCTAATTACCCATTCGTCCTTTTGAAATCCCCCCCCCCCTCTCTCTCTCAATCACTACACTCGTAGGTACTCCGTATAAACTTTAATAATATTGAGTTGTTCGGAAAGTTCGTGCCTGTTGGAACTTTTGCTACTCATGACATCTCTTATATGTAATTGTAAACTCCCGGAACAAAACTATCACTGTACAAGAGTGTCTGGGTTGGGTTTGATACTTTAAGTTTTTGTTTGGTTCGCCTGTGTGTCTCTCTTCTATATCGTCTGTACTGTCGAGCGTACAAATCATATACTATATTATTAAAATTAAGTAAAGCAACAGTGCCGATTTTGAAAGAGAATTGAAACGCGATTGAAAGGGATTTAAATTTTGTAACTGATTGAACTCTTTTTTAACGATCACAGTTCACCGTATAATGCTTAGAATCGCGTAACAGTCTTTTTATACGAAAATTTGGTCAGTAAACCAGTGATAATAGTCAAAATGTCAAAACCTCCAAAAAGTGCACATAGCAAATATTGGTTTGACAACACAATTGTAGAAATCACCATAAAACAGTTTGTTTTATTTAATTATCTTTATCACCAATATTTATACACTACACTTTGTATACTTGTTTATTACACTTGACCGATTACTACAGACTGGACTGAACAGGCGACATCTGTGACAATGACAAAAACGTCAAGTTTATCAGCCACAGGATAGCTACACTAATCGATTTATACAAATGCATGACTTAACAACGTGTAGGGTATGTTTGTTTGCTGTACTGCGATTGATTACACTGTGATAGATTGACTGATAGATCGAATGTATGACTGTGATGGATTGAATGTATAACTGATAGATTGAATGCGATGGATCGAATGTATAACTGTAACTGTGTCGCGCCCAGGGAAGTTTCAGTTTTATATTCCCTGAACGCGTCGAGAAGGGGAAAATGTGGTGACACGGAAGGGACTCTCTGCGAGTGTTTTTCGGATTCTAATGAGGCTGCTATCAAACACCCGTGGTAATGACGATCGGCTGGCCGTTTGGGCCTAATGACGGGCCGATGTTCAGGCCCTGTTGTAAAGTGTTTGATGCAGCCCCTTAGAACACCCGCAGAGGTTCCGTGTCCCCACAAACGATATATTAGTTACGTGCGTATTCTCAATACACGTCTAAAACGAGATCTCTAATTTAACCCTTTCACTACAGTAGTGCGCTCCGTCCGAGTGACACCGTTTTACGAAGCACTGCGCCGAAAAGTGTGCACATTGCGCTTCAGTAAACTGGTATTCAGATTTACATCTTTCGGTGCAGCCTTGTCATTTTCCGGATCGTCTTTTTCTATGTGTTACACAACGACATAATTGGAGATTTTGCAATTATTATAAATAAAAATATAATTTAGTATAATTGTTATGTCAAATTAACCCTTTGATTGCGGAAGACTCTGAGCCGAAACGCTTCGCGTGGACGGCGTGCAGCCGGCACTAACTGTCGCTGGGGACTGAATACTTTTTCACGCAATCTGAATCTGTTCGGCGGTGTATTCAATTGTAATATTGTACAGAATCAAATTACTGTTACTTTATCCACTCCAAAATTAATATTTTTCAATTTTTTTAAATATTTTTTATCTTCAATATATATTATTTATTCGTCAAGGGTAAAGTTTTAAAACGCCATAATTTGATAATTATAATGTATTATAAAATATATAAAATGAAATGTACAAAACGAACTCCAAACCATACATAACTTTTTTCAAATGGCAGATGAACAGATGAAACGAATTTAAGATATAGGGAAAACTGACGAAATAAACGAGATTTTTCTTGTTGATAAGCAACAAGGTATGTCGTTTCTGAGTGTTACACGGATATGATAATATAATTTCTTGACAAATTCAGTAAGACAGCAGTAAATGATCAAAGCCGTCGCCGAGCGCACATGTGCGCCCATAGTCTATATCGACGGCTTGTGCTGGGCGCATATATGCGCCCGTAGCAGTCAAAGGGTTAAAATTCTCAATTTTGCTATTATTATAAATAAAAATACAATTTAGGATAGTTAGACATCGAATTTATTTAATTCAAAATGGTAAATTTTTAAAGTCCACACTCGTACACACAGATCGTCGCGTGGATGTTGCCTATAAACGACGCTCGTAGCGAAAGGGTTAAGTTTCGCAAAACGGGACTTCTGAATTGGAATTTACTGGAATTCGTGAGGACGTATCGAACTGGTAGCCGAGTCGATAAAGCGAACGACTTGGAAGGCGACAGCAAAGTTTTGGTCGAAGCATATCTGGGAACAACTCCCGCGGTCGTGTTACGTTAGGAACAGAACTGGATCGTTTACGAGCGGATGGAAATACCAGTAGGTCGAAAATCGGATTATGCATAGAGAAACCGGGTTATCGGGCAACGGTACTTTCTTCCTAATAGCTGTCTTCGTGTATCGTGAGAACGCGATACCTGACGCGAGGTTTGACGGCAATTGATCCGGGCTAAAGTAATAATTGTTGCCTATTCTGTGTAATTTATGGTGAAACGGTGCTCTATCGTGCATTATTACCTAAACAGGTTTTATGTACCGATACTGCATGTTATACGATAAGAGTGTTACGATGATCGAGATACGCGTTACACCCATGATTAAGTTAATCGAAGAGGATGAGTTAATTCGTCATTTGTTGGATAATATAAAAACACTATAAATATGAAAAAATGAAGAAAACAAAATAAATTAACTTTTCTTACACGCTTGCTATTTTAAATTTTAAATCATCCTGCATATACAATTTCAAATAATTAAATTCGGTATATATATATATATACAGTATGATTATCTTCTATTTCTTTCTTCTGAAAAGCTACTTTCTTGTATCATATATAAATAAAAGAAAATTAAAAAGAAGGTTGAAACTTTTGAGTATACCCAATACATACATTTTTATACCTTGTATTATAGGATTTAAAATTTGTTTGCAGTTTATTTTCCAACATCTCTATCTAAAACTACACCTTAAACAGTTAAATTACAAATTATCTAATTTATAAAGTGTAAACTACAATCAACGAATTTATCAAAATGTCACGAAATGTGTTTAAACTTTGTTACACTTCGGAGGAAGTGACGATCATCCCCATCGTCTCCCTTTGGATCGTTCATCTGGTACAACCTCACCTAAATCTTAGCTCATGTTAACACTAAACGTACTGGCACTTCACACATACCTATTCTTATAGGAAAGGTTATAAATAAAAAAAGGAAAAGAAAGAAGATTGAATAAAATGATATATATACGTGTATTTAATAAAACTAAAACGACACAAACGAACACAAAATAACAAACTACATTTATGCTTCGCAAACTACGCCTATGCTTCGTAAACTACACAGTTCTTCGCTCTACGCTGGCTACTTAGCTTCTTCAACACTCTTTCTACGTTCACAATCAAAACCTTTCGTCCAATACCTTCTGCCTTCAACGTCTAATACTTTCTGCCCCACGCTTGCATTTTCCCCGACATATATTCTTCCAAACACTCGTTTCCTTTCATTCTAATTGTCAACCTTTCTCACTCTACGCATTCCGTCACGACTACCCAGAATTTCTCAGTCGCACTGTTTTCTCTAGTGCTCATCTTTCACGCCTTAGAAACATCCGAGCCCAAACATTCTCCGTTCACACGACAATCGCCCAACTCAAGTACTCTTCCGACTTTTCTAGCCTCGCATCCGCTCGATCGCATTCCTACATTCTTACCATAAGGGGTCATTTGATCTCTTATGAAATAAACGTTGATTTTTAACCCTTTGCGGACGGAGCAGTAAAGAAAATAGTTACGTCGCGCATTTGTGTTATAAAAACTAAGCTGTATTTAAATAAGTTTTTCATAAAATCTAACAAAATCATAAACAAACGAATTTAGGCCAACTTGACTTCTTAGGCTAGTATACCCATGCGTATCTTATACGTGTCGTTTACGACAGACAAACGCCAGCCGCAGCGCGAGAGTTGGGCGGATATATCCGACACTCGTCCGCAAAGGGTTAAAAAGGAATTTTTAATTTATTAAAGGAAATAATTCGCAACATTTTTGTAGGCTCTGATCTTTATTCTCTGACTCTAAATATAGGACTGCAGTTCTATTTCGTTTAGCTATAGAGAAATTATTTGAACGAACGTTGCTTGTGAATTTCCGAGAAGAGTTCTTTATGTTTATACGTTACGTCGTATGGACCCATTCGAGTGCTCGCGCCGAAACCAAACACACATATCAGATTTACATAAATGAAACTATAACTTGAGAAGTGTATCTGAGTCCAAAACTAAGTAGAACTGCAGAAAAACACGTAAATTTCGTAAGGCGTCAAATGACCTCTCGCGGTACAAAGTATACAAAGAATTTTTCTTGGTAAAAAATAAGCTAAGAGATATGCGAAAAGCGAGAAATTGAATAATCAGATAGTATAAGAATTTACAGAAAATCGGATGAGCAAAAGAAATAACAATGAATGCACGGTTTATAAAGTAAATTTGGAAAGAGGTTTTTATTTACTTATTCATTTACGGGCGAAAACCCTTTGGTATACAAAACAGTATCGTGAATCGCTATAATGTTGTCATTGAAAGATAGAAGAGCTACAGTGGATCCAAAAAGTATTCGTACATTTCACCTAATCCTAAAATTCTAATTTCAATGAAACTTTGTATGTATATAAAACATAATGGGTCCTGCATGGAACAATTTTTTCATCAACAGTAAATCTTATAGTGAGGGGTGAAAACGACCCTTAAAGCTTATGCTCTGAACATAGGTTCCTCTGGGATCTTTTCTTACAGCAGAGCGATACAGCATTAAAAACTAAGATTTTTTTATCTGAAAGGTTTTGCTTTATCACGCATTAGTACAAAGTTATGTTAAAAATATGAGAAAGAAACACTTAAGCTTTAACGTTGATTTTGCTTCCATAAAATGGTATTTAGTTATAAAACAAGAAAATAATCCATACATATACTATTACACCTTACATACCCATGACGATTTATTAAAAACATTAATTGAAATCAGAATATTAAAGTTAAATGAATTTATTTGTAATACAGTGTACGAATACTTTCTGGAATCACTGTATATGCGACTTATTCTTTCTACATAAGATCATCAATGATGCCATAAATAACCCTACTATCATAGCTAAAGTCGATTATAATATTCCGAGACCATCAATAAGATCTCCACTAATATTTCGACCTAAATGTCCGGTCTTGAGATTAATTAACATGGACCCTATTAATCGAATTCTATCTATAGCAAATTATCATACTGCTATGATAGACCTTTTCACTCACAATCCAACTGCCTTTCAACATTCATTATTCAGTCTGTTTAATAATTTGTATTTGTAATTCTTAGCCTTTTTGTGGCACTGTCGTACATTACAAACATTTGACCTCGCTTGTTACGTTTAGTGTTAAACGTAATTTCCCTCCTGTTTTTACAACTCGTTCACAACAAGCGTACGCGTCCGTTTTCGCAAACCCCTTCTCCAATAACTCGGGGCTGGTGTAATCAAGCCCAAGCTGAATGAAAGCCTTCTGTGCGTCTCGCCGCGGGGCACACTGTTTACAGAATGTTAGCTTCAAGCGATGCGTATCCCGGTGGAATGGTGAATCGGGCCAGGATCGTCCCATTGAGGGTCCCAGGAACGTCTTTTGTTGAAGCGACAAAGACCCGGGGACCGGCACCCTCGAATCGGTTGAAATTGTTTCATCAAGTCGGCGACACGCGTGTTCCGATTCGATCGATCGATCCGGTCGAGTCTCTTTTGGTTTGTGCACTTCGAACAGAGTCTGTGTTTGTCGAACGATATTCAATAACGCAGCTGAACGAATATGCCGACTAATTTGCATAATCAGGCCACCACCAACTTGATATCTCTCCTTCGCGGCGAACAATAGAATTAAACTGATCATTCGTAAACAAATTCCACGTCGATCACTGAATCACTGTTTGCATTCATCAGTCGAACTCTTGAATCGAGAGATAAACTAGATTCTCGCTTGAACAAATATTAACCCTTTGCGCTCATAGTTATAACTCATAGTCACCAAATGGTAGTTTCGCAAATTTTCAAACTTTAATTAGTTTATTTATTAGTTAGACTCAGAGGCTAAATAGTCATGTATGTAAATTTGACTTAATTAAACTAAATTAAACTAAATGATATGAAATATAGGCGAATCATAGTGAATATTTCGAATTTGGACATTTTTGAAGTTAGTATCATTAGACAACTAATAGTCAGTGTAGAGTACGCATAACTGTCCTAAATATTAACCGTTTGAGTCCCAGGGGGTATTGAAAAAACACTGTCGAAGAATCCCAAACAGCACAATCGCGCTTTCTCTAAATCAGTATAAAAAAAGCCAAGCAGCGCGGTAGTACTTGTTTTATTTTATGTCGAAAAATACCAAGCGGCGCAATAGCGCTTGTATTTAAATTTTTATTCTGTAATGTATTATTGCATTATTATAGTATTATTCTAGCTATTATAAAATGTACTATTTACATTAAATGGAGCTGTGTGATGTACTTGCTTCAATAAATCTGTATTCAGTACAATCGATAACGCACCGTCAGTTGTCCACAACGTTCGAAATGTGCTGGGTTTTCTCCACATAAAATCTTAACAGCGCGATTACGCTGCTTGGGACTCAAACGGTTAAAACAGTCATCTGTGTACCGACCATTTATTGCCGGCACTGAACTAAGTCGTCGAGCCGGCAGAAAGAAAGTGGTTCCGGGATTTTTTCCCAATTTCCCCCAGTTTCCTTATTTTATAGTTTTTATGTCGCGTCCCTTTTCTGCGGTAGCCAAAAATCGGACACTCGAAGGTAGTTAGAAGCTAGCCACCTTGACGCGCACTTCTGCGATTCTCATCGGGTAATCGGAATCGTTTCTGAGAGAAGTTTTGTTTTTCTAACTGGTAATAAACATAGTTTATCTTCTATTAGTACTAGTGTTTTAATGCCAATCCAAAAACATATCTCTAAATCCCAAAACTACTTTTCTAACTTCCACGGTAACCGATTATAAAGTTTAGGTCGTCGTTTGTAACTCCTGCTACACAGTTGCATAATGTAGCCACTACTTTTGCGTTGTTGCACCCTATTTTCAACAACAATTTAAAATGCAACTTCTGTATTGAAACTGGTTGAAGTGTACTTGATTCAAGAATTATTCAATTCTGCTGTTCTTATTTACTTTTAATGTTGATGTTATCTCAGTTATAACTCGAATCTACTGAGCGAGTATGGTCTAATATCTTTAGGATCAAATTCTTTATTTCTGGTTGCGTAGATCCAAGGAAAACAGCAGCGTTTAAATTCTAATCAATTAAATAGAATTAATTATAAATTCCTTTGAAGATTCTAATTGCAATTTCTGCTTTTCTGGATAGAACCTTCTTGATAGAAATAAGCGATTTATCAAAAGAATAAGGTTATCTACTAATTACAAAAATTAAGGAAAATAACTTGAAACACGTGTTACTGTAATGAATAATTTTATCACTATAAAATTCATTTTTGAAATTATCTTCTATTACAGCGATTTTCCACTTTTTTTATTTAACAATATTATATCTTTAGGTATGCCTTTAAACAAATTCATTACAAAAACCAAAGCAGTATTTTTGCATTAAATCCTGTTGAAACGATAAAAGTTATAGAAGTAATTTCGCGGGTTTCTCTGAATGTAGGTGTGGGTATGAGTGGGCAATGAGTGGAAAATAAATGAATGGCGAATAGATTAATGTCATATACAAGAATGACGTACAGAAGAGTTTTCGAGTGAGAGCGTGTTGTGTGATAGGAGTATAATTCTTTAAACGTAACGAAAGTATACAATACACAGTAAAAATAATTATTATTATTAGTTTTATTTATGTAATCGTTATGAACAAAAACAAATACTACACTGTAATTCTTAACAATAAATACTGCAAGTAATAAAAACACAACAAATCCGAATTAACTCCAACTATACCTTCATCACGTTTAGTGTGGCCCCGATACGTGTGTCGAGAACCCTGAGTTAGGAAAGGTACCGGTACAAGACCCCTACCGAAACTGAAACCACTTCAAACGGCGCCATCGGCCGCATTAGCACGCGTGGGACAAAACTTATGCCACGGTTCGTTAGGCCCTGCACAAAATCCCTTAAGCGATTAATCTTTTGTCCGCTACTGTGCGTTCACCGCTAACCCAAACTGCGTGTAAGAGGGGGAAAAAAAGTATAGAAACTGAGACAAAGAAAAAGAGTAGAGAGAGAGAGAGAGATTGAAATAGACCCACAGAAAAAGAGAGAAGAACAGAAAGGGGAGAGAGAGAACGAGAGAGAACCGGACGAAGACAGGAAAGGATTTGTCGGAGGGCAATAACCTAGAGACCTAGTTTCAAGATCCAAAACAAACCCGGTGGTCGGCGTGAATGGTCCAGCAGAGCTAGATTCCCGCCGCCCGAGCCCCGTGCGCGTGCGCGCTCGCGAGCAAACGACAAAGTCCCCCAGCCGGGGGATCCCCGCTGCGTTTCCGTCCCTCCGCGACGCCGATATACGAAACGCGCGCGCGGTTTTTACGACCTCGTAAAATCTCGCGTTTTCTTTATCTACGCGGGACCGAGGCGTCGTTCAAACGATACGCGTGCGATTGAAAAATCGCCGCGCGCGATTTAACGAGCGCAGCTGGAACAGCACACGCTGCGTGTGCACCCCGATGATCTCTCGTACGCCTTTTCCTTTTTCTTTTCGCCCTTCTCTCCGCTCGGCTTTCCATTTCGTGGAAGCGAAGGGGGGCGGAACAAAACGAGAAAAACACGGTTACGCGCCTTGTCGTGGCCTTCTGTTTCGGGAAATTTATAACTGGCCTTTACGAGGCACGCACGCGTAAAAATACACGACCAGGTAATACCATTGGAGTGTGATTTTTTTGACGGAAATTTTCATCGGGGAAGAAAGGGTCGCGCGATCTGTCGCGTTTAACACTATTCCTACTACGACCGGTCAAATGACCGTTTTTAACATTTTCATTAGAATTTCCTATATACAACATAATTGAATCCCCTTTAAACTGTATAACTTTTTCTGAAATATACGTATAATGCATTTTTCAATATTCGCTTCTTTTTTCATTGCTTATTTTCTGAGCAAAATTTGTAGTCTGTCTCATGTGGAAATATCGTGGTAGGAATAGGTATACGTGAAGCGTCGGTAAGAATAGTGTTAACCCTAGAACTCCTAAGGGGGGGGGGGGTCCTCGAACCTACAAATTGAAAAACCTAAAATTAGAATCATTTCCCTTTTGTAAAAAATTCTCTTAAAATTATTTATTGTTGTATACACATTTAAGTTTGATATTAACACATTAACGGCGGGCGATCTCGACGAAAGTATGCTAGGTAGCGCGGCGGCCGCCCGCCTCGTTATGCGGCCTAGAGCGGGCGATATTTTGTGTGATCATTAAAAAATTTAGACTTAAAAAAGTTTATTTAAACTCTTAAAACTACAAGATATATTAAAAAAGAACTAAACACTAAACACTAATTACAAAAAATGAAGAATCTAGTATTTTTTAAGAGTGTGATAATTTTGATAACACTCGCCACGGTGAAGAGGTGCATTGCAAAACTCGCATTTGAAGCAAGTCAACTTTCTTTTTTTATGTGCCGCACAAACTACGCAGTTTCGTTGGGCATATAGCTTTTTGCCTTTATTTTCTATCCGAATTAAGTTGTGCTTTTTGATGTCTAGCAAAAGACGTCCAGGCGGATCAATTTTATACCGTGGAACCCGTGGTGCCGAGTTCGATATACCACGTTGTGGTTCTTCAATGTACATCGATTCCAAATCTTCGGTTTGTTTGTCAGTTATAAGACAGCGTGATAATTCTAACAAAAATTTTTTATATGGCAAGCTACTATTATTATGCATGTTATATACTAAATAGGAATTGAAAAATGCACAATTTAACAAATACATTACAGCCCGTTTGGACCACTTTTTCGCTAAATCGTATTACTACGACTCCCGCCTTTAAGCCGCAGTCGAGATAAATCGTAGTACGACGACTCCCGCCTTTAAGCAGCAGTCGAGATAAATCGTATTACTACGACTCCCGCCTTTAATGTGTTAAGAAGCCAAAATCGTGCGAAAATTGAAACCCGAAAAAAGTGTACCTAATATAGCCTATCCGAGAAATATTAATTAATTCATGAACATCTGAGTTTGTAATATCATTTTTATGCATATTTTTATTATTTATTGCTACATAAATGTTTATAAATAATTTCCTTTTTATTAGCGTTAAAGAAAGAAGTATTTTTATTGTACATTAGGAACGATAGAAGTAGATTGTATTAGATGAGAGAAAGAAACGTTATTTTTATTAGAAAGAAGGTTCACATTAATTAAATTACTAAAACATCTTATTAATCAGATATTTGTAGTAAATAAATATGCGTTTTTATTAAAAAGAAGGTTCGCATTAATTAAATTATTAAAACATATTATTAATCAGACATTTCTAGTAAACAAATATGCGTTTTTATTAAAAAGAAGGTTCGCATTAATTAAATTATTAAACCATATTATTAATCAGATATTTCTAGTAAATAAATATGCGTTTTTATTAAAAAGAAGGTTCGTATTAATTAAATTATTAAAACATATTATTAATCAGATATTTCTAGTAAACAAATATGCGTTTTTATTAAAAAGAAGGTTCGCATTAATTAAATTAGTAAAACATATTATTAATCAGATATTTGTAGTAAATAAATATGCGTTTTTATTAAAAAGAAGGTTCGCATTAATTAAATTATTAAAACATATTATTAATCAGACATTTCTAGTAAATAAATATGCGTTTATAGAATTTTTAGATTTGAATGTAACGTAAAATAACAACACTCGAAACGACCGTATTTGCGAATTATCATTCGGTTACGCGGAAACTGCGATTTTGCGAAAGTTGACGCTGGCACCGTTTATTACGGTGAAATTTGCCGCGAATTTGAACGTAACTCGTGGTAAATGGTGTGGCCGGGCGTAGCTGCAAATTTTGTCGTCGAGGTATAATTAGAAAGTACGTGAACGCGAACCTCGGGGCCATTAAACTATAGTTAAATTAGACTGTCACATATTCGGATCGATAAAAAGTTTTCACGATTGTTAGATCGCGTTCAACGATCATCTGTCGCGATACCGCTGCTTCTCGACGTTGCAAAACTAGATGGTAAACCGAAAGATCGCAATCATATTTATTTGAACGATAATCAACGGTCAAAGATGAAATGTTTTAACAAAGTTATGAGGATGTATTTTAACCCTTTGCACTCAAGGGGTGACTGTTAGTCGTCTAATGATACTAACTTCAAAAATGTTCAAATTCGCAATATTTACTAAGATTCGCCCTATATTAACACTAGAACTACCAAGGGGATAAAAATGACCCAATTTATAAATTTTCATAAAAACGTGATAAACTTACTGTGTTGCCTACACATTTGAAAGTTTATTATAATTTTTACTATGATTGCTAAAATTTGTTTTCTTTATATTAAGTATTTCTTTCGTATAGCTTTCAATTTGATTTCTTACTCTCCAATAAGTATACCTTAATCGTCGGTAGATCTAGTGTTAAACGTCATTTAGTTTAGTTAAATAATATGCTAAAATTTATTATAAAATTTATTATAAAAAATTTATTATAAATATATGTGACTGTTTAACCTCTGAGCCTGAGTAATAAACAAATTAACTAAAGTCTGCAAATTTGCGAATCCTATTATTTGGTGACTAACAGTTAAGGGTTAACATTCTATAACGCCACGCAATTGAAAGTGACGATGATCATTAATATAGAAATTGTACGTATTATATATTTTATTGTTATAAACTATTATTTATATCTTCGTTATATTTCTTAATATAATTCGATTATGTTATTTTAACGTGACTACTTATTTCCTTGTATCTGAATATTTAAATGTATTAATAACACTTACTGATTTATTATTTTCAAATTAAAGCAAAGAATGCTTTCATTGTGATTAATGAACAAAATTTTAATTACAAGATTCTTATTTCAATTCATTATTATATTTAATTTCACTATTTCAAATTATAATAATTATTAAAACTGTATAAAAAGCAGCATTATTTAATATTTAATTTATTTTGATATCTATTACTTTTAACTACTAATTATTATTAACGGTGTTAAACGAAAAGATTGAAAGCTGTTAAATTCAGAAACAAAAAAAACATTTTATACGTTTCATTATCGTTCTGTTATCACCATAAATACGACAAAAGTGATTTGAAATTACAACCTTCAAGATTGTAACAAAAACGTTAATTAAACAAACGTTTCCTTCACAATGTTGCAGAGGAAATCGTGCGAACGTTAGGCAACAAGCCTAGTCACACGCATTTTACAACTGAACCGTGACGTGAGAATTCTTCAACGCGATTCCCAACAGTGACTCAATAGAGTTGGGAAAAACAGATATTCGAAAGGAATACAGTTGTTTATACAATTTTATTTCACCGATGTAACATAAATTTGCATATTTCTCATCTTAAATAAATAGACGACAAACATAAAAATTATATTAAAATCGTGTCGTTAAGGGAAAATAAATTAATATCTGTTGAAAATCACGCTAATAATATTTATTCAAAATCATTTCGGAAAATTGAAAGAATAAGTTTTATTTTATAAACAGTGTTTTATAAATGTTTGCAAATGAAAAGAATCATCGTTTGATCATAGCTTGACGTAAAACACGTAATATAAAGCATAAACACCCCATTTCGAATTATTTCTAATAAAATTACTAATATCACAGTGTTTTATAAGTATTTTTAAGTTAAGGGTTAAAATACCATCGCATACGCAAGGATATTCGGCACTAAAAGGGTTATGAACTGAAATGTGTGAGTGTTGGTTTACATGGATAAAAGGGGAATGAATTTGATGAGTGCGAGTCCGTCGTTTAGTGTATCATTGAATAGTTTATGATTTGTATATTCTAAAGTGACTGTCCTACCTTGTGTATGTACGATGTGTCCGAATGGGAGTCGTGAGAGAGTTGTGAGAGAATTATGACAGAAAAACGAGAGAGAGAGAGAGAGAGAGAGAAGCAAATTCCGGATTATAGTATAGACGAAGACCAAAAGAGAGTGAGCATAATCTTACAAAATTGTATATTTAACCCTTTGACTGCTACGGGCGCATATATGCGCCCAGCGAAAACTATCGCTGTGGCCCATGGACGCACATTTGCGCCCAGCACAAGCCGTCAATATAGACTATGGGCGCACATGTGCGCTCGGCGACGGCTTTGATCATTTACTGCTGTCTTACTGAATTTCTGAAGAAATTATTTTATCATATCCGTGTAACACTCAGAAACAACATACCTTGTTGCTTATCAACAAGAAAAATCTCATTTATTTCGTCAGTTTTCCCTATATCTTAAATTCGTTTCATCTGTTCATCTGCCATTTGACAAAAGTTATGTATGGTTTGGAGTTCGTTTTGTACATTTAATTTTATATATTTTATAATACATTATAATTATCAAATTATGGCGTTTTAAAACTTTACCCTTGACGAATAAATAATATATATTGAAGATAAAAAATTTTTAAAAAATTGAAAAATATTAATTTTGGAGTGGATAAAGTAACAGTAATTTGATTCTGTACAATATTACAATTGAATACACCGCCGAACAGATTCAGATTGCGTGAAAAAGTATTCAGTCCCCAGCGACAGTTAGTGCCGACTGCACGCCGTCGACGCGAAGCGTTTCGGCTCAGAGTCTTCCGCAGTCAAAGGGTTAATTTGTAACACATTAAAAACATAATTGTGTTCTCTATGAGTGAGAACGAGCCTATTTAATTCCATTCTACCCACAAAATGTTCGTTTCACGCAATTTTCCTTCGTAATTCGGATATTTTCACACAAAATGAGACCACGTTTACACGAAAAACGCCTATTTTATGCAACTCGATTCGTTACCCCGGATTGATTGCCTTCCCTTCGTAAATTGCCGAAGATCGCCCACAGTGGCAGGGACCCGGAATAATTGATGGACCAGTAGAGAATTGTCTAATGAGGATGCTTAGGTTAAACAAGTAGTCAATTCTACACTCTGTAAAGATATAACCCCGAGCCACTTCCTTATACCGCATCCGTAAGTGCATCCAAGAGGTCCCTGGACGCCCGGATGTTTCCGCGCAAGATTTACAATGACGTTCGCGATAATAGCGTACAAGTTTCACGTTCAGGATTGTGCACGCTCGCGTTCGTCGTTGCACCGTTCGCGCGGACAACAATCCTCTAATTTTACGACCCCTATCCCGATTTGGCGCCCTCGCGTTCACCGTCTTGTTATGCGACCCGACTTTTCGTTCATTATCCATGGTTTAGTGCTCATCAAACGCCAAGGAGGCAACAAGTCGAAACAGAAACGCGTTTGTTGCGAACAGTTAGGTAGGCCTCGCTTGGAGGATGAAGGGTAAGCAACGTTGTTAAAGGGGTGATTTATAAAGTGAACGAGTCGATGAACGACGGAAAAGGAAGTTCGATGTTCGAAGAACCTACTAGGAATTCCTGTTTTTTAGTGAAATTATTTTACTTCGTTGGAGGATGAAGGGTAAGCAACGTTGTTAAAGGGGTGATTTATAAAGTGAACGAGTCGATGAACCGCGGAAAAGGAAGTTCGATGTTCGAAGAACCTACTAGGAATTCCTGTTTTTTAGCGAAATTATTTTACTTCGTTTTGAGAACGCAGAGGATGCAACGTTGTTAAAGGGGTGATTTATAAAGTGAACGAGTCGATGAACCGCGGAAAAGGAAGTTCGATGTTCGAAGAACCTACTAGGAATTCCTGTTTTTTAGTGAAACTATTTTACTTCGTTTGGAGGATGAAGGGTAAGCAACGTTGTTAAAGGGGTGATTTATAAAGTGAACGAGTTAATGAACCGCGGAAAAGGAAGTTCGATGTTCGAAGAACCTACTAGGAATTCCTGTTTTTTAGTGAAACTATTTTACTTCGTTTGGAGGATGAAGGGTAAGCAACGTTGTTAAAGGGGTGATTTATAAAGTGAACGAGTCGATGAACCGCGGAAAAGGAAGTTCGATGTTCGAAGAACCTACTAGGAATTCCTGTTTTTTAGTGAAACTATTTTACTTCGTTTGGAGGATGAAGAGGATGCAACGTTGTTAAAGGGGTGATTTATAAAGTGAACGAGTTCGATGAACCGCGGAAAAGGAAGTTCGATGTTCGAAGAACCTACTAGGAATTCCTGTTTTTTAGTGAAACTATTTTACTTCGTTTGGAGGATGAAGGGTAAGCAAAGTGGTTTAAGGGGTGATTTATAAAGTGAACGAGTCGATGAACCGCGGAAAAGGAAGTTCGATGTTCGAAGAACCTACTAGGAATTCCTGTTTTTTAGTAAAATTATTTTACTTCGTTTGGAGGATGAAGAGTAAGCAACGTTGTTAAAGGGGTGATTTATAAAGTGAACGAGTCGATGAACCACGGAAATGAATGTTCGATGTTCAAAGAAAGTATCTGTGTATATATTACAAATTCCTAACTTGTATTAAAATTATTATACTTCGTTTGGAGGATGCAGGGTGAGCAAAGTGGTTTAAGAGGTGATTTATAAAGTGAACGAAGTCACTTAAACGGATGTTGGATGATCGATTAAAGTATCCGTGTATGCATTACGAATTCCTGATTTCTATTAAAATTATCTTACTTGATGTGAAATTTGTTTTGTATTTGTTGTACTATGTAGAAGTTTAGCTTTTAAGGATACTTCAAATGCATCGAAATTTTAACTTGGTGTTAAAATAGGAAGAGATATTTTGCTTGTAGGAAGCAAAAGTCTAGAGTTTATCATTTACTGCGATAACCATTATTTATATCCTAGATATATTTGATACAAGATATGTAGCTAAAAATGTATAAAATATAGAAATTATATACAAACAATATATATTATATATGTAAATACGCAAAATATTCTAATATGATTTCGCTGTATTTACATAATCACATTATAATTCTATATTAATATTTCAGATTATTTATATTAGGACATAGATTAGTACAAATTTAACAAAAGATTGTTTCCCACTAAGATTCAACATTTTATCACTTATTGTTTGAACATCACTATTAAGTAACAATATTGATATTAACAATATCATACAATAACATTAACATGTTATCTGCTAAACGATATACCTAAAATTCCAAAAATTCATTCAACACCATTCCCACCATACCTTCATCAATCAATTCTAGAACCAACAGAAAAAACGAAAAAACAAAATCGATTAACAAACAATTTCACCTAACGATCTACCTGACCACGCTACCTCAGCCTGAACCGTTAATCGGCGAAGGCATTCAAAAAATAGCCAACCGGAATAGTGAGCGACAAGAAACGCGCTAGGAAACCTGGTGTGTACGTGCATTATAATTGAGTGTTCCGGTTCATCGACTCCGGCGATTGTCCGGCTAATAAACGAACGATGCTCGAATCCAGTCTGCTTGATTTGCTCGTGGAACACGAGTGAATGAGAGCGCGGCCAGCGATAATTTCCCGGCCAGAATTTATCGGGCGAGCGTGTAGATCGTGTAACAGTTACTCTGTAACAATTTATTGCGACATCGGGTTACATTCGTCTCGCTTTTATGACGACAGTAGCGCGTAACGAGACCGTGATCAAGCATTAAGGCCAGAGAGCAACGAGAATAACTTATTATCTAACGGTGTTTATGGTTGAACCGAGCTTACGCTCTTATCCGTTGGTTCCTGGGGGGATCGTAGGCGATGCTGTTGATCGCTGGTTGATCCAACGAGTCCCGTTCGTTTGGAGAAAGATTCGGTTCGCGTGAATTACGGCTCGCGATACGACCGAAACGGTTAATAAGATTAATAACGGAATATTCGTCCTGGCCGAGGCACTAATGCTCATAATGGATAACTAATGTTCGATAGATAGTATCTTTCGTCGGGATCGCGTCTATCGATCATCCTTTCACAGTTTACTGGCACACGGTTCCTTTTCGTTGCGCTTCAAAAGTGTATATAGTAGGGGACAAAAGCTTAAGACTAAAGGATCGAAGAAAATTAATTAATTAATTAATAAGAAATAACGGTATAAATAAAATTTGTATTCTATGCTAATGAATAAATAGTGTTCCACCATAGTGACAATAAAAATGAACGGATAAACAATATTTGCGAATCATAAAATTATGTTTTATATTGTCCTGTCGTCTTAAACTTTTGTCTGCTACTGTAAATTATTTAATTAATAAGAAATAACGGTATAAATAAAATTTGTATTCTATGCTAATGAATAAATAGTGTTCCATCATAGTGACAATAAAAATGAACGGATAAACAATATTTTTAAACCATAAAATTATATTTTACATTCTCCTGTCATCTTAAACTTTTGTCCGCTACTGTATTTATGGGGGCCACCCGACGCGAAGAGAGAGAAAGTTACGCCGCCGTGAAATTGATTATTAAATTATGCGCGAACGAAGTTTAAAACCGATACCGACGTTCTCGATTATTTTCCAAGCTCAAAATGATTGACAGTTTCACAAATGGTGTTCGAATTAAGTACAGTGGTGAATTTATAGTCTAGGGCGGCAGCTTTTAGGGAGCGATGAATTTAAGGGAAATTTCTTCCACATTAAATTTAATTACAGATTTATGATTCGCTCACATTGTTGGAAAAATAAAAACCTTCTATTCAATTCATTAAAAATTGTGCAAAAATATACAATCAAATCTAATCGCAATCTATTCCCAAAGTTCATCAATCGAACAAAAACAGTTCCAAAAAAGACAAAATAATTAACTAATCGAGGCGATCTTGCTCAAAGTCGCCAGGAAAATTGATCTTTCAACAAAACGAGGGACTCACTACAGGATAAAAACAAGAATTCTCGAATTTAAAACATAAACTGATTATAGAATATTCCACGATTAACAAAAAATGTATGCAATGAAATCTAATGGCAATCTATTCCCAAATTTCCTCAATCGAATAAAACAATTCCAAATACGACAAAATAATTAACACATCGGGGCGATGTCGCTCAGAGTCGCCGCGAAAATTAATTTTTCAACAAAACGAGGGACTTAGTTTAGGATAAAAACAAGAATCCTCGAATTTCAAACATAAACTGATCACAAAATATTCCTCGCTTAACAAAAAATGTATACAATTAAATCTAATGGCAATCTATTCCCAAAGTTCATCAATCGAATAAAACAATTCCAAATACGACAAAATAATTAACTCATCGGGGCGATGTCGCTCAGAGTCGCCGGGAAAATTGATTTTTCAACAAAACGAGGGACTCACTACAGGATAAAAACAAGAATCCTCGAATTTCAAACATAAACTGATCACAAAATATTCCTCGCTTAACAAAAAATGTATACAATTAAATCTAATGGCAATCTATTCCCAAAGTTCATCAATCGAATAAAACAATTCCAAATACGACAAAATAATTAACTCATCGGGGCGATGTCGTTCAGAGTCGCCGGGAAAATTGATTTTTCAACAAAACGGTCAGGCCCGGCGGTCAATCGGGATACGTGAACGGTCCTGAAAGGTCGTCTAACGAAGTTACGAGGGACGTCGGGGATTAGGCGAGGAGGCGAAGCAGTTCTGCCGAAAGACGAGTTGCCACCAGACTAGATTGTTCCGCGCGGTGTTACAAGGGGAGACGAATGAAGTGGACAGAGAGGGGCGGAGGGGCGGCGAACCGATCCAATTATACCCCCCTACAATAGGATTAGCTGCTGCCCCGGCGACCTCCGTTGTCCTCGATCCTAACCTCAACAACAAAAAGTCGGTATGGGTGTCCGGGACAGGCTGGAAGGCGAGGCAACGTCTTATCGTCCTGTTCGCCGGCTGCCATTACGTCCATGATCTCTTATCGGGGCATTAAGTCGGTGATCGATCGCTCATGGGGGAGGCAAATCAGCTTCTTGATTTCGAGGCCCGCCTCGTCACCTTTCCAGATCTTCCTACTGTTCTGTACAACGAGACGAGATAACTGATAAGGCAACCGAGCGCGATCAAACAGTTTTAACCCTTTGCACTCGGTTGTCCCCTCTCATGGGACATCGTAATCCTAGCGTATGATAGTTTCGCAAATTTTCAGACGTTAGTTCAGACCCGGACGTTAAACAGTCGTATATGTAAATTTTAACACTAGAACTACCACAGCAGTCAAAATGACTGGTTGATGATTACTTATAGTAACCTTATAAATTCACTGTGGTGAAGCTTCCAAAATTTCCTATGATTTTCCGTAGAAGGTATAAATAAAGATTTATTTCTTATGTATTCCGTATTTTTTTATGTAATTTCCAATGTGATCTCTTCCGTGCAAATAAGTACGCTTTGATTGTCGGTAGTTCTAGTGTTAATATACGACTTAACTAAACTAAATGAATTGATAAATAATTCATTTTTATAGTATCAAAGCATATGAAATTCAAGTACATCAAATTACCCGCTAAATAATATTCAATAATTTTTTATATCAATAATTTACATATATTATAAACCGAAACATTATTAATTTGTACAGATATCGGTAATTGCAATATTATTAATTTACATATTGGCGACTGAACTATCATTAATAATTTAATTATCAGACGTCTAATAATTTGTATAAAAAGAATTATATTATACTTCACAATTATTGTATTAATTCAATACCACATTTACATGATTACCAGAATTTACCACAAAAAATATCAACGTACGTAAATACTTTCTGCGATCGTTACACATTTATCGAGTTCCAGAAATAAAGCCGATTGCCGTTAAAATAATTCTCAATTTAAATGCGATCCAATGTTCGCCCGGTATCTATTTAAAATTATCCAATATCAGGCGAGAAGCGGGGAACGAAACACGGGTTTCGACAAGGGGCGATAAAAGTAAGCAGGCGTCGCTATATCAGAATCCATTATTTATAAACGAGCGAATCTTGTCGACAAAGGCGGCGTGGGTTCTCGTCGAAACAGCGCGGCCGGAAATCCCCGGCATCGAAAAACGCGCGGGAGTCCTCCGGTGATCTTCGGCTCTGAATTTTTCAGATAGGGCTTGGAAAAGGGTCCACCGTAGAGAAAAAGAGGTATACAGGGTGGTTCTGGGAATCGGGACAGACTACACGATTGACATACCAAATCCTTGAAACGAGACGGCGAAGCGTTTGAGTGTTTCCTATAAGTAATTCGCAAATTTTTATGTGTAAGGTTTTTGTTATTGTTATAACACACGATTTGTTGGAATTGTGGTAAGGTGTATGTGGAATGACTAGCTGACTGACTGTCTCTGTAACGCCTAGGGTAGTTCGATTTTTATATTCCCCGTATTTTTATATTCCTGTGTAATGTATAGATTTGTGAACATTTGTGTAGAGTTTTTATTTATGTTATAATACACGATTTGATTTGATGTGGTAGCAAGGTGTATAGGGGGGACTGACTAACTGTGGCGCCAGGAAAGTTTGGCTTTTATATTCCCTGGTCGCGTCGGGAGTGGGAAAATGTGGAGACATGCAAGGGACGTTAAGAATGTTTTTCGGATTCTAATGAGGCTGCGATCAAATACCCATGGTATTGGGTTGGCAACTAAGTGATTGCAACTAAGGGATCTTCAATAAGAATGAAAATTCAAAATTCGGCTAACCGTTTGGGCCAACATTCAGGCCCTGTTGTAAATTGTTTGATACAGCCCCTTACAGCGCCCGCAGAGGTTCCATGTAACCACATATGCATTTATGGAAAATTTAAATGCACAAAGTAAGCATGAAACGAATCTAATCTAATCTAATCTACGTTGCAATATTTCGAAGGGATGAAGCTGAGACAAATTATGATAAATTCGGTTAATCACAGGTGAATACAAAATTGTTTATTGGATAAAATATCATAAACTGATATTTATCACAGAAACACTTCACTGTGTAAGTCCATTTTTTTCGATTGTGCTTATAAAAATTTGAATCTACCCAAGAATCTGCAGTTTGGGTATGCTTTCCTAAAAAATGAAATATTTCACGAGGGCCTGAATTTTCAATGATTTTACCGAGATCGTTTACATGTGAAATGATAATGACAAAGAATTAATTTATGCAGAAAGAGCTAGTGCACTAAATGCACTTGTGAAAAGAAATCATACAATGGGATAATAGCATTTGTTAAACATTAGGATCCCAATCACGGTTATTTTTACGTCACTGTTTAAAAAACGCATTGATCACGAAATTGAGTGTTAGAATACAGAAACGTAACAAAATCTCCTTTTATTTTATTTCAAATCTCCACAAATGTGTGTTGAGAATATAATTGTGTACGACAAAACTTTAGAATGTTTGTCTTTCAAGTGTCTTTGTCTTCTTTTCTAAACTACCGTGTAAGAAAGCCATCTGACTATATACAATGTGTACAATGTCGAATAATATACAATAGTTAAATCATAGTTTAACATCACTCTTTATTTTCAACATCAAATCGAGCGCTAACGAAGAACACTGCAGACTAGGTACGATCCAACGAAGCAGTAGATGTTTAAAGGGAACGTTTGTTACGAGGCAAGCGCAAAATCAAAAAAATGACAAACCTAATACGGTCAAAATGTCTCGTAACGAGTTCCTATTAGGCGCCGTTTAAGCAGCACGAAACACACTCTCAACAACGATCTTCTTCTCTGTTCACGTGCGACAGAGTTACGACCCGACCCGTTCGCTGGAATCAGCCTGTACAAGGAGGAAGACTTTAATCTTCCCTCTCGTGAACGACGGGAAACCTCAATCCCTTTTCGTGCCCTTCAATCCCGTAGCTTGTCACGCCGCGCCGCGTGATTCGAGACATGTTAGAAGGGGGCAAAAGAAGCCACTCCGACAGATGTTCCGCTCCTCTCGAGAGCCACTCGAGAAGAACTGGTAGCCATTTTAATGCCACCGCGGCCCTTCTCTCTCTTTCTCTCCTCTTCCCGGCCTCTCGAACGGAAAACAAACGTAAAAATAATCGTTCAGCATAATGCGATCGGGGGACGATCAAACGGCATAAATAAACTCCATCCCGAGGCGGTGTTTCATTTTGCGTCGGCATCGACCAACGCTTTCAACCCTTCGCACTCGACAGATTTAACAATATTAACCCTTTGCGGTCGAGAGGTGACTGTTAGTCATCTAATAATGTTAACTTCAAAGCTTTTCAGGCGCATAATATTTACTAAGATTCGCTTATATTAAACTTCATTTAGTTTAGTTAAGTCATATACTAAAATTTACATGTACGACTATTCAGCCTCCAGGTCTGATTAATAAACAAACTAAGTAAAGTCTGAAAATTTGTGAAACTATCATTTGGTGACTAACAGTCACCTAATAATATTAACTTCAAAGCTTTTCAAGCGCATAATATTTACTAAGATTCGCTTATATTAAACTTCATTTTGTTTAGTTAAGTCATATACTAAAATTTACATGTACGACTATTTAGCCTCCAGGTCTGATTAATAAACAAACTAAGTAAAGTCTGAAAATTTGCGAAAACTATCATTTGGTGACTGTTAGTCATCTAATAATGTTAACTTCAAAGCTTTTCAAGCGCATAATATTTACTAAGATTCGCTTATATTAAACTTCATTTAGTTTAGTTAAGTCATACACTAAAATTTACATGTACGACTATTTAGCCTCCAGGTCTGATTAATAAACAACTAAGTAAAGTTTGAAAATTTGTGAAACTACCTTCTGACGATTAACAGTCGCTTCCCGAGCGCAAAGGGTTAACTTCAAAAATTTTCAACTGCAAAATATTACTAAAATTCGCTTAATTAACCCCTTCCCATACTTCAACAACACAACGAGACTACATAAAGTGGTACAGAAAATTTTGTAACCTTTGTTTACCTTGTTTCAATAAATTATATTGACTATTTTATATCACATTCTTTTTTTTAACCACTTGCGGTGGAAAGACGTGTCACGCACGTCGAGGTGCTTTTGTTACAGGAACGCCAGTGACGTGTTACACACGTCGACAACGTGGGAGTGTAAGAAATGCTTGTAACGTTACACGTTCCAAGCTGTTTTGAAAAATATCACACACTGCAAAATTATTAATAAATAAATTTAGTATTCATACATATGTAATTTTATCATCAGTTGATGCATCTTTATATTCTTTTCTAGAACACGTCGAACGCTGCGTAAACTCGCCTCGCAGCGATTTACAGTCGACTGTTTTGACACGCGCAATCGTGAATTTCTTTCCACCGCAAGTGGTTAATGCATTTACTGAACAAAAACCGATGTCCCCTAAGCGATATCTTTAGTTTCACTATCAGTATGCAAGGGCAGATCCGCGCGTTGCTGTAACATGAACCTAAAATCTGTGACCGGTCCCTAGGGACCGGCGTGGCACTTAACGTGTTAAAGTAAAAGTAGAAATTTCCTACATATATATGTGTGTGTGTATTATAAACAGATACACGAGAAACAAGTCCGTGAATCTAGCGTTAAATTCGATATCGTATAAATAGAAATTTAATTAACCGCGACGCGAAGGCTCGTTCGTCTGACGATATGCTGTCCCTCTCCGTGCCCCACGCTCGTTTTATCGCTAGTAAACTCTTTACGATGCTCACAATTAAACGGTCCCGACCACGATATCAAGAGGAAAGTATCGATTCGTCGGTACTATGATCTCGAGTTCCTGGAAATTTCTGATACCACCGCGTTATCATCCTCGCGGGCGTGGTTGCGAAACGGAGGTTGTTTCAAGATCAAAGTTCAGGGACACGTTATCGTTCTCATGGTTTGGAATAATTCACGATAGGAATGCCGGTTTTCTTCTTTTTCTTCGGATAGCAATTTCTATAATTAACGATAAAGAAACGACACTGACATGTTAAAGCGTTATATATTATGATTGGACTGGTATAAGTACTGCAATCGCAACACTTAGCCGACCGAATGGGAAGATCTCCAATTTTTTCTTCAACAAAACACTACCATTGATTCTATTTGCTTTTATTATTAGTAGGTCTTGAACTAGAATTGTTCAAATGCATTTTCTGCTTTTTCAAAGTACAATTCTTAATATATTTGCGCTCGACGGGCGACTGTCAATCACCAAATGAAAATTTTGCAAATTTTCAAATGCAAAGGGTTAAATTTGTCACGTATGTAAATTTTATTATATCAACGAAAGTAAACTAAACGAAGGTTAACACTTAGCCGACAGAAGGGGGATATCTCCAATTTTTTCTTGAATAAAGTGCTACCATTGATTCTATTTGCTTTTGTTATTAGTAGGTCTTGAACTAGAATTGTTCAAATGCATTTTCTGCTTTTCCAAATTACAATTCTTAATATATTAACCCTTTGCACTCGACGGGCGACTGTCAGTCACCAAATGATAATTTTGCAAATTTTCAAATGCAGAGGGTTAAATTTGTCACGTATGTAAATTTTATTATATCAACAAAAGTAAACTAAACGATGGTTAACACTTAGCCGACAGAAGGGGGATATCTCCAATTTTTTCTTGAATAAAGTGCTACCATTGATTCTATTTGCTTTTGTTATTAGCAGGTCTTGAACTAGAATTGTTCAAATGCATTTTCTGCTTTTTCAAAATACAATTCTTAATATATTAAACCTTTGCGCTCGACGGGCAACTGTCAGTCACCAAATGATAATTTTGCAAATTTTCAAATGCAAAGGGTTAAATTTGTCACGTATGTAAATTTTATTATATCAACAAAAGTAAACTAAACGAAGGTTAACACTTAGCCGACAGAAGGGGGATATCTCCCATTTTTTCTTCAACAAAGTGCTACCATTAATTCTATTTGCTTTTGTTATTAGTAGGTCTTGAACTAGTATTATTCACAGTACATCAAATAAATTGTCTGCTTTCCCAAAGTACAATTTTTAATAGATTCGACACTAGCTCAAGACCAACTAATAACAAAAGTAAATAGAATCAATGGCAATCAATGGCATGTTGAGGAAAAAATAAGAGATCTCCCCATTCAGTTTGCCAAGGATTAAAGTTTGGAAACACTTTCCAATTTATCTTTCCATTCTTATAATTTGTATTTATAAACCATTTTATGAATGCGAACCTCTTACGTTTATTTTACTTCAATTTTATTCTGTTAACTTTCGAATGAAACTAAAGTTCTCTTAGCTGTTCCTTGACTTGAAATATGCTTCGAACAAAGCGAATTCGTACAATGTAAATTTATTACAGATCCTCCGCCTAATGTTAAACACCCACTGCTCAAAGTCAAGTTAGCTGAACCTAAAGTAGCTTGATTAATATGAACACAAACTTGAAGCTAAACTCTCCAACTCAAGTAATTTGGTTAATCTCAAGGAAATTTAACCCCTTCTGTGGAATAACCGTTCACTGTGTACAGCTGACCTTGTAGCAAACACGCTTTGTAGAGCTTGCGAATTCATCGCTTTAAAACTATGGCCAATTGAATGTAAAATTAAAATAACAGTAACGATTAACGAAAACGATGATGACGATTTCCGAGAATTAGTCACCGCTTCAAAGGGTTAATGATCTTCAAACAATGGAAGATTCCGTACAGAAGCCACGTTTCGCTGTTCGAAACCGCCCTCCAGACACGAACACGTATTTTAATTTTAAATACCCTCGAAGGCACCCTCTCGAAGGAGCCCCAAACGAGGGGAGGAAAAGCAGTGCGACGTTTGAGGAACAGAAAACAAAGGCAATTGTTCGCAGCTACAGTAGCGGACAAATGACTCCTCTGAATACGCTAAATAATTTAACGTATTAACATTCAATAATTTCTTTAGTTTATAGAGAATAGGATAATAAATAAATTATGTTGATGAAATAAAAATATTTCAATATAAGATATATGTTCGAAAGTAATAAATAACTTGAATATTTGTACAAATAACATTCAAACACATAGAGCAGTCATTATTATCAGTATACACTGTAATTATTAAATTAACATATCCACACCTCTCCCAACCTTAAACCTCAAGGGTTACAATAAATTAGCACCAGAAAGAATGTGTTCAACTACACTCATCCTTCAATTTGCGCAACTCCTTTTTTACACAAGTATTTATTTTACGGGATCAGATATATTTGTTATAATTCGAAGATAGTTTTCAAATGGAAAGCATATTTAAATAATTTGTGTACACATATTGCATTTTAAAAATAATTCCGAAGTGAAAAAGCTACAGTGAGTAAAGTGTATTTTAATCAAATATTATATTTAGAAATCAGTGCATCTTAAGTAAGTAACCTTTAACCTTTTGAGTGCTATGGAGGCATATATGCGTTTGTCAATTTTTGTTTCCTTCACCTTATAACTTTTTCCGTAGCCATACATTTCAGTGTTAACCTTTTAATGTTAACGAAAATTATTCGTAGGAATCATAAATGAAAATATGCATTTGCCAATTTTTTTCAGTCTTTCGCTTACTGCAACGCGATCGTCAGAGTACGAGTAACAATGCTTCGTCTTCAGCAATAGCGCCCCATCCTTTCTAAGCACTTAGTATCAAGAGTATTCAGCACTCAAAGGATTAATAATAATCCTTAACACTAGGTTTACGGGACCCGTCAATTTAACGGATTTCAAACTTCAAACTGAAATATCTCAAAAACCATAGCATTAATTTGAACCATTTTGCAACGTAAATTAATCATTTCATCCAACGAATTTATACACACAATTTTCTTTTTCTAAGCTTTTTCTAATTTTTGAAATACATATGTGGTACACCTATCTCTACGGAACCCGTCAAATTGACGGGTTAGCTTGTTTCATAAATTATCCTTATGTGAGGGTTACTTTATTTATTTACAAAATAGCCTTTCGTTCGTAAAATACGGTTGCTGTCTTACTAACTAACTATGCCCTTTTTCTCATGCTTTTATGGGCGCATCCCCACTTTGCACTTTCCCGAAAAACAAACCCGCCGTTGGTGCGGGCCTGGAAAGTGTTAGCGGCCGTGGCCGAGCCTCGCGCTTACTCAGTTCCAACCCTTATTGGGGACCCCTGGTTTATGGGGGCCCTAATGACCACTTTGGCCATCGTCACCCCTGATTATTTGGTTCCTCTTACACTTATATGTTTGCTTTGTTCGTCAAATCATTTATCCAATAATAAATATAAGAATGAAAGTAGTTTAATTTGACGGGCGCACGTAGAGATAAGTGTATAAGAAACGCCCGTAAACCTAGTGTAGTGATTTAGAGAGAGAGAGAGAGAGATTTCAAAAGGACGAATGGGTAATTAGATTGTTTGTAATGGAGCGAATGATAGGCTGAGTGAGGAAAGAATGAGAGGGAATGAGTGAGAGAGCGAGAGAGAGCGCGTGAACCGGTGTGAGGTGTAACAAAAGGTAGTCAGTAGAGTAAGGTAGTCAGTAGAGCAAGAGACGCGAATGGCGAGCGAAGGCGTTGCGAGCGGACAAGTGTAATGTGATTAATAAAACTATTTAATATCTAAAACTACAACACTAGTGTTAATAATAACCTTTTATAATAAAATTTTTTTAAAATTCAATTTTATTAACCCTTTGACTGCGGAAGACTCTGAGCCGAAACGCTTCGCGTCGACGGCGTGCAGCCGGCACTAACTGTCGCTGGGGACTGAATACTTTTTCACGCAATCTGAATCTGTTCGGCGGTGTATTCAATTGTAATATTGTACAGAATCAAATTACCGTTACTTTATCCACTCCAAAATTAATATTTTTCAATTTTTTAAATATTTTTTATCTTCAATATATATTATTTATTCGTCAAGGGTAAAGTTTTAAAACGCCATAATTTGATAATTATAATGTATTATAAAATATATAAAATGAAATGTACAAAACGAACTCCAAACCATACATAACTTTTGTCAAATGGCAGATGAACAGATGAAACGAATTTAAGATATAGGGAAAACTGACGAAATAAACGAGATTTTTCTTGTTGATAAGCAACAAGGTATGTTGTTTCTGAGTGTTACACGGATATGATAAAATAATTTCTTGAGAAATTCAGTAAGACAGCAGTAAATGGTCAAAGCCGTCGCCGAGCGCACATGTGCGCCCATAGTCTATATCGACGGCTTGTGCTGGGCGCATATATGCGCCCGTAGCAGTCAAAGGGTTAATAATAACCTTTTATAATAAAATTTTTTTTAAATTCAATTTTATTAAGGAACGAATGTATTATCAAATCCACCTCCTGTTCCCACGTTTGTGGCAACGGGGAATAAGCGGCAATCTGTCCGGCAACCGTGCGCGTGCACGAACGCTGGAGCTATTGCAGTTGGTAGCCGAAGCAGCGGCAGCCGTAGACCTGTTATTAAGGTCAATGGGCTTAAAATGTTTTTAACCGTCATGGTCTTCAAGGTACACGGCTACTCTCGCGCCCGGCAAATATCCACCTTTCGACCGACTGCTCTTCTTCTCGCCACCTTTTTCTCGCAGCGTTTTGTTCCACGTAGCCGCGGCGTTCCAATGGTTGTCTCTCCCCCTTTCCGTTCACCTGCATTCTCCTCGACCCGAGTGTCGAGCCTCTTGTTCTTCGTTCGAACCAACCAGCCGTTCATCGATCTCCGTGGCCGCTCCTCAGCGCGGTAATTGCACGTAATCACACCATGGAGCCATTATGAGAGCGAGTCGGCAGATGCGCGTTCTTTTTTTTCCCCTCTCGATGCGCCGAACACCGTTTCCTCTCGCTCTTTCCCCGACAACCTGTCGCTGTTTCTCGTCCTGCTCTGTATCCCCGGGGAATGTTTCCGGTCGCGGAGCCGAGAGATTCAGCGGGTATACGTCGTCGACGATCTTTTAATGTGTTCATTCGGGAAAGCGACCATGCGAATCAACCAGTTCCTCGCTTAGACAGCATCCGTTCCTTTCCTTTTTCAGAGAGGGGCACACACTTTTTCGTACAAGGGGATTCAATGTTTTTATGCTGTCGCAACGAAGGAACGGAGAAGAATTCTGACGATTTGCCGACCTGTGATTTCGAGAAAGAAAAAGCGATACCTTGCGATTTTTCTGTGATCGCGTAAAACCGTTTATTTATTCTATTTTTATGTTTCAATTGTTTCGAGGATCTGAAAATGCATACTCACCTACACTCACTACAATTACACAAAAATTAACGTATCTCATCCAAATTTTGTTTCAAATATATCTGAAGTATTGTCTTACATTGGTGGATACTAATTGTTTGGGCGTTTTTGTTGGAAATTGAATACAGAAATACTACGAAGCAAAAATTAACCATAAACCAGCTTTCTCTTAACGTACTTTCTTAAGGGCTTCTTCCAAGAAGCTAAGCCACATCTGACATTTTAGAATATTCGAAAACATCGAGAAACAGAACAATGGGGCTGAAGGACCCGGACGGGGTTGTAAGAATTTCGACCACTGCGTTCTGCTAGTCTTGTGACAAAACTCGCTAGGTGCGGTCAAAATTGCCCTTCCTCGTGCTATATAAAAGTATTAATAAATATCTGAGTATTATTTCACAAATAAGAGTTTATTTCATTTAGCAATATAAAACCCCATTCCCAATATTGAACGCCCAGCGTAAATTGGTGGAGTTTCTCCCAAGACCTAAACCCGAGACTCGGACTGTAAACGGCGCAATGTTATATTTACTTTATAATTTATTGTTACTTTATATCGTATATACTTATCATAATTGTGTTACAAATAAAATTAGTGTAAATTACCTCCAAAATTTTGTTTTAATTAGAAAAGTGTCAACCGTTTACAAGAAACATAGCCGTCACCCAGATATGGGTGACGTGGCGTTCAACGTGTTAAACCCCATTCCCAATAATTTGATCACTCGCTCCGGTTTGGACTCGCAAATCGAACTTGATCCCATCGCTAGCAACCGGTGTCTACGTTTGGAACACGTACACGCGTGCACGCGTACAGCGTCTCCTGGCACGGTTACTGTCTCGCTGGCAGATTAATTATTATCGACTGGGATTATTACGGCGCTCCAACGGGTGGTCGGCCCTAACCGTGGGCACGAACATCGCTCACGCGTTGCTCGACGCTGTTCGACACCATTAACGAGCACGCCGTGAGCGCGATGCGTATCGTAGATTCGTGTGCAACGGACAGGTGAACCGTCCCGAAAAACCGTGCACGCGCCCGAGTGCGTGCCGTGCAAACGATCCGGCGAAAAAGTTTTACGACGCCCGGCGTTCAATAAGTGAAACTTCCACGGGAATAATAAGATATGGTAATGAAGGAGCGCGCGCAAAAATTACGAGGAACGCCACCCTGTTTTCCGGCCGCGGCCGCTTTATGTTTCGCCGACGAACTCGTAAATGACTGGTGTGTACGGGACGGTAAACAATTTCATGGGCAAGCGTGAAATGATTGATGCCCGGCGCGAGGAAGAGGAATTAATTAGTGCGAAACAGGCTCCAGTTGATAAGCTTCGTTCCAGCGAATTTGCAGGTTTTTCGCGTGACATGGCTGATCGCAATCCTTGCTTTTTTTTTGGCGGATTAAAGATACTTGTGCAAATTCAAATTTTTATAGACGTGCGGATAGAGGAATTTATTTTATTTATCAACTGAGGCGCATTTGAAGCGCAGAGAGTTAACCTTCTTATTATGTTAATTGAAGGTGACGTGATCGTGAGAGAATTGGCATAAGTAGGTATTATAATGTGTAGTTTATTTTGAAAAGAATTTTTTTAAACAGAGAAATTAATTGTTATAAAGCTATGAATAGAAGTATTTATTTCCTCGTACAAGTGTTTTGATTACGAGAGCTCGTACAATTTATTTTGAACGTTTCGTATATTATTGCACAGATATTTTGTAATTTTTAATACATTTGACAATAAGAAAAGAAAAACATTAATATCCGTAACCTTCGGCGAGCATAATAGGAGGGTTAACCCTTTGCACTCTAAAAGCGATTTTCAGTCAATGGATGAAACTAGCTTCAAAAATTTTTAAACGCGAAGTACCAAAATTAAACAATACTAGAATTTACTTATTTAACTCAAATAAATAACGCTGAAATTTATAAATATCACTATTCAACCCTTCGTATTCGGAAATTTTTGAAATTGGTATCGTTTGGCCATCAGTCATCCCCTTACCAGCAAAAAGAATAAAATAACACCTCAACGTGCACCATTTCAAAGATGCTCGGAATTGAACAATGTTTTGTGTTATTACATTATAGTATACTAAAACAGCGGCCTTATATTAGATTTTACTGAATTCAGATAAATGGACATTTATAAATATCAGCATACAACCCTTCGCATCCCCAAATTTCTGAAATTAGTATCGTTTGACCGTCAGCCATCCCCTTTCCAGCAAAAAGAATAAAACAACACGTCAACGTGTACCGTTTCAAAGATGCTCGAAATTAAACAATACTAGAACTTACTGAACTCAAATAAATGGACATTTATAAATATCACTACACAACCCTTCGTATTCGGAAATTTCTGAAATTGGTATCGTTTGGCCATCAGCCATCCTCTTTCCAATGAGAAGGATAAAACAACGTTTAGTCCCATCGGTCACTTACTAAATTCAGATAAATGGATATTTATAAATATCACTTCACAGCCCTTCGCACCCCCAAATTTCTGAAATAAGTATCGTTTGACCGTCAGCCATCCCCTTTCCAGCAAAAAGAATAAAACGACACGTGAACGTGTACTGTTTCAAAGATGCTCGGAATTGAACAATGTTTTGTGTTATTACATTATAGTATACTAAAACAGCGGCCTTATATTAGATTTTACTGAATTCAGATAAATGGATATTTATAAATATCACTACACGGCTCTTCGCATCCCCAAATTTCTGAAATTAGTATCGTTTGACCGTCAGCCATCCCCTTTCCAGCAAAAAGAATAAAACGACACGTGAACGTGTACCGTTTCAAAGATGCTCGGAATTGAACAATGTTTTGTGTTATTACATTATAGTATACTAAAACAGCGGCCTTATATTAGATTTTACTGAATTCAGATAAATGGATATTTATAAATATCACTACACGGCTCTTCGCATCCCCAAATTTCTGAAATTAGTATCGTTTGACCGTCAGCCATCCCCTTTCCAGCAAAAAGAATTAAACGACACGTGAACGTGTACCGTTTCAAAGATGCTCGCGCTGTTACGTGAAACAAGCGTCCAACTTCTGCACCCTATCCGCCAGACGTTTTTCTTCGTTACCGTTGACGAAGGTTGCGCCGTGAAGGGACAACGAGTTCGCGGGGACGGCGAAACAATTAAGGGAGCTCGTTAATGAACAGAATTGTCGGCGGGGCCGCGGATCGTTTCGCATGTAACCGAAAGGAAAACAGGATAAAGCGGCTGCTAAATGGGCCAATTATGCGCGGGTACGCCGAGGGTGCGAAAAGTGGGCTCCACGGGCCAGTAATGTCGGCGTCCCATGGAACGCCAGACAAATTTCCGGCGGCCACGTCTTGGCGAGCTTTCGACGCCGAAAACTTTCGTCGTCGTTCACCCCACGGCTGTATGGGGCCCCGTGCACCGCCAAGGGAGTCGCGTAACTCGATTCCAGACACCGCCCCGGCGAAGCACGCGCATATGCAAATACGAAACTTGCCGGGCAAACGTGATGCCATTTTAATTACCAAGTTCTCCGGCGACCCCCGTACCCCGACGCGGGACCCCGTCTTAACGAGAGCTACCTCGCGACTAATTAGCGATATTAAAACGACAGCTTTCCTAGGATTCGGACGGATTATCTGTCAATTAACCCTAGAACTCCTAAGTGGGGGGTCCCTCGAACCCACAAATTGGAAAACCTTAAATTAGAATCATTTCTCTTTTCTAAAAAATTCTCTTTTCTAAAAAGTCTGATGAACGAGAAATTCTGGTGATCGAAAACTTCTTGAGTTGGTTTTCCTTGAGATTTTATAGTCTTGTTATGAATCATTCGTTTTTCTTCAATGCTATTTACGCTTTTTCAATTGTCAAGGCTAGAATTTCGATTCTTCTGGAAATCAGATTAACCTTTTCAGTGCTATGGGTGCTTTGCTTGTAGGGACAAATAAAATTTTATTGATTTTTCATTAATTTTCATTGATTTTCAGGGAGAAATGGTATTATCATTTTAAATTAAAACTTAACAGTGGCTTAAAAAATAATGTAACAAATTTTAAAAAGAAAGTAACAAGTTTTGATATAACTACTTTTTACAGTTTTTCTGAACTTCATTATCCAAAAAGTAACACTTTTGACTTACGCCACTTTTGTTCTCAACGACTCACATAATTGACACACATAAACTGAACAGTGTAAACAAATTACCCTTGAAATATTTAACGATTCAATACCGAGCATCGTCGAAATTCGCAAATACCGCCGGCTAAAATATTCACGCAATTTCTCGTGACAAGCTCGGTGTACCACTTTGTACCTCATTCTGATAAACCAGTACCTACCGGACAAATACACGGTAATTGCTCTATTTAAAATTACAACATCGGTCAACGCTGTTGCGCTTAATCGGTTCCCCTTAAAAAGAAGTCCAACAAGTGTAAGTCTTATCTGGTTGCCGCTCCAATTTCCGCGTAATTGCCACAAACGAACAAATTATCGCAGCGATCTGACGAACGAACAGCCGGCAGCAATGCAAATATTTGAAAATTGCATCAATTTGTAATCGCCTTGTCGCTAACTCGTGTCTCCTGGCAAGCGATCAACGAACGCTTATTTTCCTCTGAGAGTGCAGTGCACTCGATTTAACCCTTTGTATCTTAATGGTGATTTAAAAGTGCATATTGCTTGCAATAAATTGCTATCGCGAATATTAAGTTGTATTAAATGTAGGTAGTATTAAATTGCTACCAAGTAACACTTGTACAAATTATAAAGTTCTGATGGGTACCAGTGATTACCACTTTCTTGAATTTTTTCGAGGTGCTCTAATCGTGATACTAAAATTTATGAGCATAATATTTAAGTATACAATTTTGTATTCTTGAAATACTTATGTTACATGCTATTAGAATTGTTACTCAGAGGGGGTAGAGCAAGTGGAGAATATCTACACTTGAGGTATTTCTGAGTACCATTTAACACTAGCACTACTGACAATTAAAATGTACTTATTTGCATGGAAGAGATCAAATTGAAAATTACATGAAAAAATACCGAATACATAGGAAACAAATCTTTATTTATAACTGCTGCAGATAATCATAGTAAATTTTGAAAGCTTAGTATAGTGAATTTATGAGGCTGCTATGAATAAACACCAATTGATCACTTTGACTGTTCTGATAGTTCTAGTGTTAAGCACATAACAGTACCTAATGATACGAAACCATTTATAATCTCATTAATCATTAGTAAGAAACTAGTAATGATAAATCATCGTGTACAAAGGGTTAAATTGCTTCGAGAATCAAACTCTTTTCGTATTTCAATGGTGATTCAAGAGGTGATTCGAAACCTCAAAATTTTCAAGTGTAAAATAAATATTTACTAAGATTCACACATACTGAATTTCATTTAATTTAGTTAAGCATATACTGAAATTTATTTATACGACTATTTAACCCTTAAAATTAGAAAATTTTCAAAATTGTCATTTGTCGACTGACAATCGCCTTTCAAATGCAAAAGATTAAATTGCTTTGTGAAATCAAACAACTCTTTTCGTATTTTCAATGGTGATTCAAGAGGTGATTCGAAGCCTCAAAAATTTTCAAGCGTAAGATATTTACTCAGATTCACTCATACTGAATTTCATTTAATTTAATCAAGCAATATACTGAAATTCATTTATACGACTATTTAACCCTTAAAATTAGAAAATTTGCAAAATTATCATTTGTCGACTAACAGTCGCATTTCGAATACAAAGGGTTAAACTACTTCGTGAAATCAAACAACTCTTTTCGTATTTCCAATGGTGATTCGAAGCCTTAAAAATTTTCAAGTGTAAGATATTTACTAAGATTCACTCATACTGAATTTCATTAAATTTAGTTAAGCAATATACTAAAATTTACTTATACGACTATTTGACCCTTAAAATTAGAAAATTTGCAAAATTATCATTTGTCGACTAACAGTCGCCTTTCAAGTATAAAGGGTTAAATTGTTTTGTGAAATCAAACAACTCTTTTCGTATTTTCAATGGTGATTCGTAGCCTCAAAAATTTTCAAGTGTAAAATATTTACTCAGATTCACTTATACTGAATTTCATTTAATTTAGTCAAGCAATATACTAAAATTTATTTATACGACTATTTAACCCTTTGAATTAGAAAATTTGCATAATTATCATTTGTCGGCTTTAAAGTATAAAGGGTTAAACAGTTGCGTGAAATCAAACAACTGTTTTCGTATTTTCAACGGTTAGAGGAATAACAGCCAGTATATGCCCACTTAAACTGGACATGCTGGATCGGGCTAACATTATAAAACAAGCATGGGTTCGCGTGTGAGCTTCAACAGGGGCATCGTGACGAGCACACTGGGCGTTGATCGGCCGCCAGAAAACCAGTTCCCAGCTATACTGGTTTTCTGTGTCAACTCTCTCCGTTTTATGAAGCTACGCGTCTTCGTGCCCGCGCGCACCTTTAACACGTTCAAGATGATACGGTCCATCGGTGGGTCACCGGGTGATGCTATTATTCGAAAAGCTGCGTAAAACACGCGTCGAAATGGATACAGCCGATCGTAAAAAGGATTCGAACAGCGAAGAAGTTGTACGATTACGATTTAACGAGTAATTTTAACCCTTAACCACTCCTACTTTTAAATGTTAATATCGACCGGCAATCTCCAACTTATTCTCATCATATTTTGACTTGTAAATTTTTAATTGTCAGACTTTAAATGCTACGATAATAATATTGAAGTCGTTCGAAACAATCTTTATTCATTTCAGAAGTAATATAATTTTCACTACAATATTTATATTATTAATTATATTTGATTAATGTGTGGTACTTTTTACTTTGAGTGTGCACACTTGGTTTGTTTATTAGTTACACTCAGAGGTTAACTGTATTCAATTAGTCAATTTAGATTGATTACAAATGACACTCGGCACAGGAATCTTATTCAGTTTTTTTTTTCATTTTCAAATTACAGTAAATATGATTTTAATACTATATCTGTAACTAAATCTTATTAGATTTTTCTAAATTCCATGTTTTCTTTCAAATAAAATCTTGGCACCCAGAGCAAGAAACTCTAAATTTATCTGGCAGTGAATGGGTTAAGAAGCTAACGAAAGAAGAATCTTAATTGCATAATAACATTTCGTTCCGCACTTTTGGCATATACATCAGAAAATTCTTCAGCACTCAAACGGCTAATATAGACGAATCTTAGTAAATATTTCGAAATTTTTTATTTAAAGTCAGTATCATTAAACGACTAACAGTCACCTCTCGAGTGCAAAAGATTAATCCCAACTTAATCGAAAAATCATCGAGCGATTCGAACAAAGATACAGACCAGAAATCGTTTCCGAACTTTTGAACGACAGTGTACCTTCGAACAGAACACTTAAGCCGCACGACGACGAATCGAACCAACCGAACTCCCCATCGCTTTATTGGGCTACCAGTTATTATAATAATCTCGTTTCGACGGAGCCCCTAAAAGAGCGGGCCCCCTGGAAAGAGAAAGGGAAAGAAGTGAACCAGTTCTGTGGCCGCTCGACTGACGCAACCGCTTCGAGGATATTCAAATCGTGACAAAATCCATGCAGCGAGGAGGGACACGCCCGAGAAACGGCGGTCACGGCCACTGATTTACGATAAGGGCAAAACGGTGGCCCGAATGGTGCAAATTAGGAGCCATAAGTCATCGTTTAGGTAGCCGATGTATAGTAGCCTGGCAGTTTATAAAACGTTGAAGGTGCCGTGTCACCATATCGATGATTCAAGGAATTCGCAGCTTTAGCTTTTCGAACACTGCTGCTGGTGACTGAACAGTAGAACCTTGATTATTGCAAAAAACGAGACCTAAAATTCGTGCAAGAACTGAGGTTTTGCAACAATCGAGGTAACCAATCGCAACGCGTTGCATTGTGGTATGCTGTCTGCTCTTCTATGCATTTTGTTTCCAAGCAATGGGCATTATTGTCCCCACCAGATACGATGGACAGACAATGCACGAGATTTTCACATACAGTAACCCCAGGTTCTACTGTAACTATTCTTTATCATTTTTGTGTAGTAAAATCGTCAGCTATGAATGAATAACTAAATATGGATAAAATATAAAAATATATATCTATGATACTCTATTTGTTCTGTATTCATCTTCTTTAATAAAATGTCTGATCCATTAAACCTTTGTACTCGAGAGAATGATACTAACTCCAAAACTAAATAACTAAATATGGATAAAATATCAAAATATATAAAAATATAAAAAATATATATCTATGATATTCTATTTGTTCTGTATTCATCTCGTTTAATAAAATTTCTGATCCATTAACCCTTTGCACTCGAGAGAATGATACTAACTTCAAAACTAAATAACTAAATATGGATAAAATATCAAAATATATAAAAATATAAAAAATATATATCTATGATCTGCTCTACTTTGTCTGTATTCATCTTGTTTAATAAAATTTCTGAATCATTAACCCTTTGCACTCGAGAGAATGATACTAACTCCAAAACTAAATAACTAAATATGGATAAAATATCAAAATATATAAAAATATAAAAAATATATATCTATGATCTGCTCTACTTTGTCTGTATTCATCTTGTTTAATAAAATTTCTGAATCATTAACCCTTTGCACTCGAGAGAATGATACTAACTCCAAAAATTTTCAAATTCCAAATATTTACTAAGATTCGCCAGTATTAAATGTCATTTAATTCAGTTAAGTAACGTACTAAAATTTACATATATGACCTTTGAGTGTGACTAATAAACAAACTAATTGAAGTTCTGAAAATTTGCGAAACTATCGTTTGGTGACTAACAGTTAAAGGTTAATTATTTCGTGGTATACTTTTTTTGAGGCCGCTTTCACGAAAAGTAAATGAAAAGCGTTTTTCTGGAAACACATGCTTATCGAGTTCGTCCTTGCTAACCTCAACGCTTCATATAATCGCGTAAAACTTCTGCGACGTATTTTGAAAGCATCGTCGTGAGTGCGTTAAACACAGGCGCATGCGAATAATCTTCGTCCGTACGACCAAGTCGGAAGAATCTTGCCGCTGATAGTGGTTCTCAGCGAGCTAACGACCCGACGTCTGCGCTTCGAAATGGAAATGGAATGCAAATCGGATTCATTGCGTTTGAGAATTGATGAGTCTTCTGCTTCCTGGAAAGGAAACGCGAGCTTTCATAGCCTGCCTCTGGTGGATTGATAGGAACAAGAGTGTCTCCGTTGATAGAGTCGCTTGCAGATCGGTTAATCGAACATGAAATGATCTTTTTTTGGTTTCAACGAGGAGGCAAGTTCTATTTTACTTGCAATTCAATCTTCAAAGAAGAGCAATACATTTTTATCCTTAAAGGAATAATATTATAAAACATTTACACGCCGATAGCTTGAACTTGCACGATTAGACGAGATATTTTTGTTTGAGAGAAGCGGGTAATTTAGTTCCCAACGAAAATAGGAATTTCTGAAATCGTTGAAATATCTAAATTTATCCAACAGATGGGAGGATAGAATTGAGTTTTAATTTGAATATAATTTAATGCAATTACAAATCCTTGTTTTTGACGATTATAAATTTATTTTTATAGAAGAGATACATTTATATGTTAAAGATACCATTTTTCATAGAAAGAAAAAGAATCTTCTTCAGGATTACTGCAAAGGGTTACTCACAGACTTATACTTAACAAACTGTTTTTTAAATTGAATCCTTCAGATAAACTCTTCAATTAGAAATTCTAAACACGAGTAGGTATAGCTTTAATCCAAAATTTTCCTAAATTAAATCAAACGAACTTTTAATACTTTTAACTAGTTTTTATGCCAAATTTTCCTAAATTAAATCAAACAAACTTAACATCCTTTATTGCTGCAAGATCATCCAGAATTTAATACTAATTTGAACGCTCATCATAAAAGAACAACGATATTTAATTTCGCCCAATTTTTTCTCATTACTGACGACAAATTAACATAACAATTATCATTAAAGAACAATGATATTTAATTTCGCCCAATTCTTTCTCATAAGTGACGACAAATCTGCATAACACTTATCGTAAAAGAACAACGATATTTAATTTCGCCCAACTTTTTTCCCATTGTGACGCCAAATCTGCATAACACTTATCGTAGAGGAACAGTGATATCCAGTTTCGCCCAATTCTTTCCTATAAGTGACGACAAATCTGCATAACACTTATCGTAGAGGAACAGTGATATCCAGTTTCGCCCAACTTTTTCCCCATTAATGAATGGAAATCCACGTATATACAGGTTCAGAATTCGACGAGATGCAAATATTTAGGTGATCTCTCGCGGTTCAATTTGGGATCTCGAATTAAACGGTTGTGTGACGGTGAAGCAGCGTGACGCTCGAATTAAGCTTCGACGATGATCCGGTGACCTCGGAATTCGTAGACTGTGACGCGTGTTGCAGCGCCAACCATGAAAGAGCTCCATTCTCGATTTCCTCCGTTCCATTAGAACGCCATTACACAGTTCCGCAAAAAGAGGAAGACGAAAAGTAAAACGGTTTCTCTAGGATATATCGTGTCTGCGTTTCCATACCTGACCTGTTCCTACTAAACTGCTGTAAGCTTCGTTTTCCTCAACCATTCGCATTTAACCCATTCACTGCTAGGCGAATTTAGGGAGTCTTGCCAAGAATTCATTTTAAAGAAAACGTGGGTTATCATTTTGATAATAAAAGGTGATATTAAACAAAAATATTATTATATAAAATGTTCGTTCGTCCTTTCTAATAATTACTAACTCACATGGCTATAAACTTATTCCGTGATCAATTGCAATCAATCTAAACCTGAGATATCCCGTAGCTGACAGTGAATGGGTTAAACAAAATGGGTTAAGCACCGATAAAGGTTGTTTCACGCTTTCGACACGCTACGTATCTTTAATCTTGTCGTGTGACATTTTTATAAACATTCTGTAGGTAAAACGAGGTTCTTGTCAATTTTAAATAGACATTTAATGCTAGGTTCTACAATAATAAATTATCAGAGACATATACATATACAATAGTCACTGATTATAAAGAATGTAAAAATATGTAAATTTTTGAGAATTCTGTTATGATAAATTTAATAAAAATATAACTTGAACAAATGAGAGTATCATCGTGAAGAAGTGCACGTAAGATTAACAACTTTTATTCATCATTTTGCTTTATAAAAAGATTCTTGAAACGTTTGCGATCAATACAAGATACATACATATTTTAACTATTTTACAGAAATTTATTGGTCCTGAAAAACAAAAAATTATTATCCTTCTACAGGCTCCAATAAATTTGTTTCGCAAGAAATTACATATGTTCGTCGAATTTAACGATATCGCGATTGAATCAAACAGCCTCGACTCGTAAACCTGAATTAAAACATTTTAACCGATCGATCAACTTACTACAAGCTATTACAATTTAATACATATAATTATAATTTAATACGTAATTGGCTCGGATTGTCTACAAGAAATGTCCACGTTATCGAACACGTTCCACTTGAACGACACTCGATCGAAGGCAGCAGCGAAGCAGAAAATGAAATTCATCGGGAGGCACGAA
>JAOPTO010002215.1:0-34128 GCA_033822845.1 Tetrapedia diversipes | reverse complement strand
ACTCTCTCTCTCACACACACACACTCCTTTTCCCTATATCTCTTTCTTTGTCTCGCCCATCTTTTTATCTCACTTCCTCTCCTTCTTTTCCATTTTGAATATCTCAATTTTTTCTCTTTCTTTCATGATTCTTTTCTCAATGTGATACGGAACAAACGAAAACAGAAGTACAGTGACAGTACAGTTTGTAGTAGGTGACATCGTCAAATTTCCAGGCGGAAATCTGTACCCAGTTTCTTCGCTGTTTGGCCAAAAGTTCACTACAGATGTTCGAAAATTCGTGTGAGATTAGGTGGGCCTATCCCCACTGACGAGTCTAGACCTTTAATTCTTCCAGACGCAAGACCTTTTCAGTTCTGCACAGTACTGGTAAAGAGTCCCACGTCAAGGGGTTAATTAAGTCAGCTGAAAGCAGCGGGAGGGACGAAAATAAAAAGGGAATAGAGAAACCACTGAAACGAATACGATTGCGAGGGCGTCGCGGCGTCGCGTGGTTATCTGAGGAACTTCCTCCAGTTTATCCTTGCTTACGAAGAAAAGTCTCCGGGCTTTATCACCGCCGGGTTTTGATTTCACCGAGCTGAATCACCGCGGTTGCCCCATTGTTGCGAGAAGATCGTATCTCGTGGAATTACAGCAATCGCGGTGTTTATTTGAGGAAATAATGCCCGAAGTTTTATGCTGCGCCTTTATATTCCTGGGCAGGGGGATGGGATACGCGTTGATTCTTCATTTCAGGGTAAATGCTTACCTTTTATAAACTGTTGGCTTATTTGTAAACCGTTGTACCTAATTTTAATGCTAATTGATCTGTTTAAGCGGTTGTAGTCAGGTGGTTCCTTCAATAACCTGGTTTCTTTTTACACTAGTATATTTACACTCAATTTGAACAGGCAATTTTTAGTAAATATGTTATCTGTAGTATGATGATGACACATGTGGTATAATAGTAAATACATAGGTTGAGTGGCTAATATTAATCCCTTGACATACAATGACGAGTTAAAGTTGTCATTCGTTTCATGTGCATCTCTATTATGTTCTTTAACCCTTTGCACTCGGCTGTGCCCTCTCATGGGACATCGTAATCCTAGCATATGATAGTTTCGCAAATTTTCAGACTTTAGTTCAGACCCGGACGTTAAATAGTCATATATGTAAATTTTAATAATACGACTTAACTAAACTAAATGAAGTTTAATATACGTGAATCATAGTAAATATTTCGAATTTGAAAATTTTGGAAGTTAGTATCATTAAACGACTAACGGTCACCTCTCGAGTGCAAAGGGTTAAATTAATCATCGTCTGCCGATGTAGACAAGTCGAAGAATAGATAACGTAAGACGGTCAAAACAGTCCTTGGCCCAGCCTAACAAGTGACTTTCCCCATGCAATCCCCCGCCAGACTTTTCTTTATCATCAGAAGATATGAAAAACCCATCGAAAATCACGAGCCTCAATTCAATAATTGGTGTCCAAGTGTTACCTTGTCTGTAATTTCGGTCTATAAAATACAAACCTTGGTAAACTGCCAAGAATGTGTTAAGTTTATTTAAGTGTTGTTTCCAACCTTCCCTCCTGCATAACAGTACGCCATGCAGTATATAATTAGATTACTTAGTTGCTTCACTAGTGCGTTGATTCTATTTTGTTTAGAATATTCAAAATGCTCTCCCTTCCAGAAAATTCAAGAAGAATTTCAAAACAAAATGTTTTATTTTCAAGCTTCCACATAACTGTTTAGTTGAGCCAAATTGAATAGTACTCCATTTTGTATGTGTGCCAAGGGGTTAAGGGTGAAAGGAAAGGTATGTACAAACAAACAGATAAACAAATTAACGAATAGAACAGATAAATGAGATACAGGATGTGCATAATAAGCAAAGAACAACCGTAGAGTTTATGTAAATCTATTAGCTAGATTAAGGATATAAGGTCTTTTGAGGCTGTAGATATACCAAGTAGATAGACACTTTCTGCTCATCCTTAATGAAACCAGAATTAAAATGAAACGTGACGATCCCAACTTTACCACGTACGGGCTTCACACGAAGTACTTTCGTATTATTTCATCTTTCTTGTTCCAAGTTTTCCCACTTTTCTTACGTCCTTTCCTTCGTTTCTCCCGTCAGGACTCTTTGTGGCGAACTTCGAGCGTCTCGAGAGTGGTTTCGTTTTCCCTGAAGTGACGTGCTTCGAGGCTGACTGAAGGGTTTCTACGAGACTCAACGCTTGCCATTAATGGGCTTGATGCATCCTGAGGGGTGGATAACCTTTGAAACTACGGACTGGTTAAAATCTTATCGGTGATTCACCTTTCTCTGATCTCGAGCTTCGTTTAACCGTTTGAGTGCCTTTTTTATTTCCCAATCGAAAATTGCCAAGCAGCGCGATAGCGCTCGTCATAATCCGTGCCGAAAAATGCCAAAAAGTACGATTCCACTGTTTTTAGCTTGCATGCAATAAATATGTAGGAATGCGATCGAGCGGATGCGAGTTTGGGAAAGTCTGAAGAGTACTTGAGATGGGCGATTGTCGTGCGAACGCAGAATGTTTGGGCTCGAATGTTTCTAAGGCGTGAAAGATGAGAACTTCGGAAAACAGTGTGACTGAGAAATTCTGGGTGGTCGTGACCGAATGCGTAGAGTGAGGAAGGTTGACAATTAGAATGAAAGGAAACGAGTGTTTGGAAGAATATATGACGGGGAAAATGCGAGCGCGAGGCAGAAAGTATTGGACGGTGAAGACAGAAAGGTTTGGTTGTGAACGTAGAAAGAGTGTTAAAGTTGCTAAGTTGGAAAGTCGTTTAAGTTGTTTTGTTAAATTGTTTTAAATATATTGTTATTAAGTTTTAATCGCTTCACTTTTATTTTTCACACCTGAAATCCATCTTCTGTTCTACATTTTATAGAACATTTCCTATAAATATTTCCTACAGTTTAGATTTGTTCCGACATTCTCCTGAGATCAAAATTACTCCAATTTAGGTTCACTGGGTAGGCATCATAGGTTCACATTTCGTTTTATTTACGTAAAGCAGTTGGTAATATCTTCAAACAATGTTACAAATGTATTCCTTGTGTTGGCGACATTCAACACGCAATTACCATTTGACCAATTGTTATAAACGGAAGGTTTATTGCACTAACATTTTTTTCTTAGTTTCATGTAAAAAAATCGCAGAGGTAAGTTAATTTTTATAATTAATAAAAATATACCAATTTTGTTTCATTTAAAATCCGATAAAATTCCTGTGCAACATGGGTCTATTTTTGATCTGAAATCCTGTGCCTTAAATTGTTAATAAATACAATTAAAGTCTTAAGTAACAATTTCGTTTCCCTTATTTTCTATCCCATTTCCAACAAACACGATTGGAGAACAATCTTCAATCCCCCTCCCCGCCTGTTATCGGTATCATCCCCGATTATAAGGCGAGGGGGTTAATTAAGAACGGTTTAACGCAGGAACCGCGGCTGCGTTGGCCGGCAACGACTATCGTGCACGTTCATGCACGCGATAAGCTTCGCAGCTCCGTTCAGGAACATTAGTAGGTGGCGTGGGGATCAGCCCGGAATTCGAGGGAAGCTTAAATCGCCGGCATTACGAGTTTGCGCCGCGAAAGCTCTCGCTGCGAAGCTTGCGGGTGCGCTAAAGCGCGCAGATAATTGGTTCAGACAAGAAAGTTCGCCGCGCGTGCTACGAACCTGGCTGGGTCCTCCTCGTTGCAGAAAACGATCCACGACGCTTCCGGTGCTTCCACGCGACAGCAAGAGTTTCCGGTAGATTCGCTCGCAGGAATCGTCCGCGAAGTTCCGTTCGCGCAACTTTCTGCGGATGTGAATAACGTCAGCCGGAAAATTTCCTGTTTTGACGAAAGACAATGAGCGAGCCGTTGAAAGAAAGCTGGCGCATTGGTAATTAACACGTTGAACGCCACGTCACCCAGATATGGGTGACGGCTATGTTTCTTGTAAACGGCTGACACTTTTCTAATTAACCAGTTAAGTGTGTTTGACGACTATATCCGTCATGCGTAAAATTTTGTTACAATTTGATACTTAAATTGTAATTTTGGCGAAAACTAAATTATATCCGTAAAGTTTAATATGTTTAAAATGTTTAGAGGTCAACACGAAATAAAAAAAAACAAATGAAAATTATAAATTGTTAGAGTGTAACGATGATCCTGGGCGACCGCGGCATCGGGGACCGTTGCCTCTTGGACCGAGGTCTCTGTGGAGGGGGCACCTGGGGTGCCAGCAACCTTTTCTTCTTTTTTACCCTCAGTCTTTTTCGTATAGTTATCGTGGGTGCAGTCTTAGAGAGCGTTTGACATAATTAACATTACATTTATTCTACAACATAAATAATTTGAGTTGGATTTATAATTGTATCCGACATCGACTGATTATCGCGACACACACTAGGGGGTGCTTTGTAAAGAGGTCGCCACACTTAACTGGTTAAAACAAAATTTTGGAGGTAATTTACACTAATTTTATTTGTAACACAATTATGGTAAGTATATACGATATAAAGTAACAATAAATTATAAAGTAAATATAACATTGCGCTGTTTACACTCCGAGTCTCGGGTTTAGGTCTTGGGAGAAACTCCACTGATTTACGCTGGGCGTTCAACGTGTTAAAAGTGTAGAAGTCTTTATTCGTGGGTTATTACACGTTTGTGAGTTATGACTGAATGATAGATTGACTGTGATAGGTTGACTGTATAACTGTGTAGTCGTGCCCAGGGAAGTTCTGCTTTTATATTCCCTGGGCGCGTAGAAAGGGGGAAAATGCGGAGACATGGAAAGGATTCTGGATTCTAATGAGGCTGCAATCAAACACTAGTGGCAATGAAGGTCGGCTGGCCATTTGGGCCGAAGGACGGGCTGACGTTCAGGCTCCGTTGTAATACAGCCCCATAGAAGTCTCCATGTCAGGGCAGGGGTTCCATGTCACCACAAAAGGATGGGTTTTCTCGTCAGTTTCACCTTTTTTCGGATATGGTTGTATCGATGAATTCAGCAGGAAAATTTCCTGTTTTGACGAAAGACAATGAGCGAGCCCTTGAAAGAAGATGGTGCATTGGTAATTAAAAGAATGGGTTTTCCACCTTTTTTCGAAGTGTTCGTAATAGTTTAATTTAATTTATAATTTGATAATGTTGAAGGCCGCAGTGTTTGTTGGCCTGGGCCTTATTTGCCTGTATAATAATTTGCGATCTAGCTAGTGGGTCGGTGCAACGAGGCATACCTGCGGGATGTTTTTTACCCTAAAGTCAAGTGGCTTGACTTGCGTTGCCAGCACCCATCATGCATTTGTCTCCAATGTTCTAGCTGCAAGGCGTTGCCTTTTTGCTTTCGGAGTTAGTAGGATACGAACAACTGAGCCTATTAGTTGCCCCAATTTCTCGTATTGTCAAACTTTGTAAATTAAATAGTACTTTCGGCCATCCGCGTGTAATTCTTTAACAGATAATCATTTCATTTATAATTCGATCACCTGCTGTAATTGTCAAGCCTCAACTTCCAGCAGAACGCGTGTCGTTTGAAACACAAATGTCGGCGAAAAGTGTTCCGCAGAAAAAGAAAAAAAAATCGCATTGTCTGCCGCCGTAAGCCCAATCGGCTTAACAAGTTCTCAGCTCGCGCCCTGTCGAACTGAAAATCGGGTCACCCTGTCGGGGAGCGAGGCATCGATTTACCGATGAATTCTAATTAGACGAGATGGAGGCCGGATTCGAAAAAGGGACACACGGTGTTCTCTCAATGGCACGCGCCGGTCGACACGTTCTCGGCTCAAAGCTTCGCGTTTATTGTTCCAACGGCCATAAAAAGGTGTATTCAGCCAGCGTAGAAACAGCATGCGTAGGCGTACGTGAATAGCCTGCGATGATAATGGACGGTGAAGACTCTTGAGCCAAGTCTCCAACCTTTTCGCTCTTATTTACAGTGGCTCGAAAAAGTATTCGTACACTGTATTATAAGGAAATTCATCTACTTCTGAAATTCTGATTTTCAATGAAACTTTACGCGTGTACAGAGCATGGTGTGTCCAATTTTTTTGGCGGCAAAATATCTTTTAAGGGGGCTGATAACGAATCTCAAAGTTTCAGCGATTTTTCACCCCTTGAGTATAAGCTTTTCTGTGGTCTTTTTTTATGACAGGGAGATAGAGTATTAAAAATTAAACATTTTCTATTTCAAAGGTTTTTCTATTTCTATTTCTGGGTTCTTCTTTATGACAGGGCGATAGAGTATTAACCCGTTGTGCTCGAGAGGTTAGTCACCAAATGATAGTTTCTCAAACTTTCAGACTTTAGTTGGTTTGTTTATTAACCAGACTCAGAGATTAAAAAATCGTATATGTAAATTTTAATATATTACTTAATTAAACTAAATGACGTTTAATATAGACGAATCTTAATTTTGAATTTGAAAATTTTTGAAGTTAGTATCATTGGATGACTAACAATCACCTTTTGAGTGCAAAAATCAAACATTTTCTATTTGAAAGGTATTGCTCCATCAAGTACTATTACAAAGTTATCTTTAGAAAATGAGAGAAAACTCAGAAACTTCAACGCTGGTTTCACCCCTTCAAAATGGAATTTAGATGAAAAGAAAAGGTTAATTCATACGTATACTATTACGATCTGCATACCCACAAAGTTTTATCAAATACTTCTATCAGACTCAGAATTTCAGGACTAAACGAATTTATTTGTGACGTAGTGCACGAATACTTTTTGGAGCCACTGTATGTCTGCAGACGTTTTGGAATTTCGTTCGTGTTCACAAGAGATTGTTAATCCTTGCATTGAAATTCGTATGCTCGTATTTATTCGTTATTGTTAGGATTTATTTAAAAATGGGCAGTGAAAAAAAAGGAATAAAGAAAAGAAATACACTTTTAATTTTGATATAATTTTAACAGTAGAATTATAGACTTTTACATCTCGACACGATCGCTGCTTTCTGTATACTAAATACTCGTACGATATGACCGGTGAGTCATGTTTACTAATAATTGTAGCAGATGTCGTTAATGATCGTATTAACAGTTATTACTAAATAACCTTGTGTTCAGTCCGCAGGTAACGAATTTTAAACCATCAGTAAATTGTAAACCAGGGATTCCAACGGAGTCGGACAAGCAAAGTGTTTTATCGCATTTGGGACTCTTGGTCAATTACGGTTAACGCGTACCGTCTAATTTAGGATTAGTTTGTAGAATACCCACACCAACACGCACCTACGAACACAGAATCTTTAACCCCACTCCTGCACTTATCCACCACCCTTAACATTTTGTCCAGGCGTTAATTTTAAGAGATATCGCAGAACACTCACCCTGTAACCTTTAAACAAGACGGAACTCGCTCGCCAACATAGTAAATCACTCTTACTGAAAATTAAAGTTTATATAATACGATATAGTCATTAACTGAACCAGTTCACCTTAGAAGATATTAGTTGCATCGGGCAACATTAGACCCGAACAATCGATATCCACTACCTTGTAATCCGTAAGGAAATCAGTAAAGTGATACACTATAGTTAGGCTCCTCGGTGTATGTATGAACAAATTTATGGAGGACGTTGATTTCTATAATTGCTATTGGTCATCGAAATAAACGCGGGTAGATAGTTTCATAAATAATTAGCCGGACGCATGAATAATATGTTTCGCTCATGAGTGCGATATATTATTGGCATTTAGATCGCACGGTAAGCGTTTGTATAATGATCTCGATTATGTTATACGAACACTAATGTAGCGATATTTGTGTCATGTCACGATTTCTGACACACTGATCTGGATTGCGGCACGGCATAATTTGGATTAGAGCGTAATCTCTGGCATAGTGTAAATTGGAACATAATCTGCGAAACGAGGTGATCTAAATTACGATCGGCGCTGGATAAAATTTAGAGGGAATACATTCAAAGTGTTATAAATACGTTTAAATGAAATTATATATCGAGCAGATAAAGTACTTTTGTTTAAACAATTTTGAGAAATGTAGACGAAACATTTTGAATACGTTTTTCAAAGATTTCTCGATCAAGAGAGCAAGATGTCGTCTTGCCCACGGTTTTATTTTAAAGACGTTTTAATCGTTTAAGCTACAATTTTAATAGTTTTTAATAAAAATTGATAATTAATGTGTTCTCTACACTATATATATTTTTCATTCATCCTTTATAATAATTCCTAACTCAAAATATCTCGTAGCTGGCTATTTTGGTGCATACGCTTACTACGAGATACCTCGTAGTTGGCAGTCAATGGGTTAAAGATACGAAAAATTTGAAGAACAAATAATATTTCGACAACATAATCGAAAGATCGCAATCGCGTCCCTTGGCGTTTTTCGATCGTGTTTTTTAAAAACCCTCTGGTACGCAAACTATTAATATTACATCCTGCGTGAATTTTGGCAATTCAATTGACAAAAGCAATTGCTATCCAACAAATACGTTTCCCAGTCCTCACTCTAATGTATTACGATCCAATAAATTGTTTATCAGTTGACCTCAATTAGTATCGATCAAATAAATCAAACATTACGACCCAACAACGAATCTGGAACAGATAAAAGAGAAATGTCTTCGGGAAACACGTCGTGTAATTTCTTTCCTCCAGCAGCAGGAAATCAGTTTTCACGCCTGCGACTCGATGTTTTCCCTCGGCTTGTCGCACAGCCGACCGACTTTAAGCTGCTTAGAGCTTGGTAACCCGTAGGATGTGACCGTTCCCGGTCTCCGCAGCCTTCTGCACACGTGCGCAACAATGGCTGGCTGCGAATTTGAAGCAATAGCGCCATTGGTGCCAGCGTAACGCTGATGTATCGATGGATTAGGCGACGTACCGACGCCATTCCACACGGATTTTCCTTCGACCCCGATACCCCGGCAAGCTTCCTTGCTTAGCAAGTGGAATTCTGTCGATGATGCAGTCGTAAAACACCAGCCAATTTGCCGGATGATCTCTGTACGGTGGTATGGTTGCCATGGGGTATGGGGTATGAGAAAGAATGTTTTGTACGTCGGTTTAGCTGCGAGAGCGGTGTTATTGCTCCCGAAATACTTTCCGAATTTTTCGTAATCGCCTTGTATGGCAAAAGGATTTTCTCTTGATGAGGTTGATTAACCCTTTAACCTACGATTTACGTTCGAGAAATTTGGGCCGAAAACGTAAACAAGCTCGCGCAGCCTTAGAGCCATTCGCACGACTTGTATCACACCATTGCAGATTATTAATTTTGTATTGTAGAGGTGCCGAATTTGCCATAGCGTGAGAGAATGCATGAGAGTGAGAGTGAGTGTGTGTATGAGGCGTTCGTCGCTTGTTCGTCGCGAATGTTCGGTCCTGGCGGGTAGCGCAGGTGCGTGGAAAGGAGCCTTCTCGAATGTTCGATGACGGTTTATTCTAATGGGTAAAAAGAACGCCTTCTCGAACATTCGATGATGGCAAACCCCCACCACCTGTGCTAATGCATATAAAAAGAGATGCATGCCCGCCGGGCGACATTCGTTAGAGATTCATTAGGCGACATTCGACAACGCGATTAAGTGTAATTTATCCGATTAATATAAGCCTGCGTGTACCTGTCCTACAGTATTACTAATTTTTGTATAAATAAACTTTTTGTAATACTTGCATCTACCACAATTATTACATCAGGTTGTAATTACTTATCAAATATTTCACAAATATTTATAACTTTAGGAGGGCACCGCCGCTAATATTTATATTTGATCCGATCATCGTACGCGGGCTATGCCCGTCATTGTAGGTTAAGGGGTTAACACATTGCGTACGGGAGACGAGATATCTCGTCTTTAGCAATCCGAACGTTGTTGAAAATTCACACGATTATAATTAAATGAAATAGAAAAATATAATGAACGATGTTGTTTGATTACAATTTGACGTTATCCTCTCCGCAACGATCTCTTTTAGTTAAGAAAATAATTCCTTTCCAAAGCTGCTTGAGGGATTTTCAATTTTTTTCCGAAACAACATCAAAGATCCTTTTAATTCAATAATAGTCCGGTTGAAGCAGGATAATTAACGTGGCCGTTATAGAAAAGAATCTTTACGCGAAGTAATTACGAATATTCTTGAGAAGAACATCCTTTTGTATCTGTTTCGAAAGCAGTCAACCACAGCGCTCGCCGTTTCTTGTACGTCGCTGAGAAACGTGGCTGTTCCGCCATGAAGGAGGGATGCGCCATAATGGCGCAGGAGCGGCGGCCCATTGTGGCAAACACAATGAACCTCTCGTTTGAGCATTCCTAAGGAGAATGTCTCTGGCAGTTCGACGCGGTGCAGGAATAAATGCTACGAAGCACCGTTGTCAAACAGCTTAACCACTATGCCCACGGATTCATTGTCCCCGACGTTTGTACATATTACGCGAACCTAAAACTTTCAGCAATTTTCGCTGCGCCAGACTCCAATACCACATATCTGAATTGTTGCACGAATAAAATTTTCTCATTTGTAGGAATTGTTTATTGGCCGATGGATTTTTACAGAAACTACGAGCCAATGCAACGACTTCTAATAACGCACTGTGAACTATATCTTATAACGAACTCTGAACTCTGAACTATATACTCTGACTAAAAACTCTGAGCTATGAACTATGAACTAACTCTAATTATCGCGAGGCTTCCTATTTATTTGCCTCGAGCCTGATAGGCGGTTCCTGTCCTTACCAATCAGGACCTTCGGAAAAAATGCCCGCCTTCGATATCCCCACGCGTTTGCATCTAGGATATCAGCCGTCCACATTTTCTTTAAAGCGGCGCCGAAAGATAACGCGGCCCCGAAAAAAATAACACGGCGACACCTCGAAGTTTGATCCGCGGTCGCCTACAGAAAGCAATGGTAATCGGCATTCGTTACTCTCTGCCGCTCTCCCCTATACAAAGGCTCTATTGATTAGTAAATTGCCTACACAAACAACACTTGGAAAAGAGCATTGTTTTATTAAGCACAGATCTTACATAAGGTTAGAACAGTTTTCTAACGGACTGACTACGTGCTATCATATCTGCGCGTTTTCGGCACAACGCCTCGTACAGCGGGAGTGTCGCAGCGGAAAGAGTGCTCGTACCGAAAGGGTTAAACAACGCCTGCGTTGTAAGGATAAAGGGTCGCCGCCGTAAATCTGATCGCCGAAGAAAATGCGGACAGCTGATATTCTAGATGCAAAAGCGTCACCGAGGTTTACACAGAGTGGGGATATCGAAGGCGGGCATTTTTTTGAAGGTCCTGAATGGCAAAGACAGGAACCGCCTATCAGGCTCGAGGCAAATAAATAGGGAGCTTCGCGGGAGGTCTATATAGTTCGTTAGTAGAAATCGTTCGTTATTAGAAGTCGTTGTATTAGCTTGTCGTCATAATCGTCGTTGTAATAATCGCGGTCTTGGAAAGAATCCTGACAATAGTTTATGTATAAAACCCGTCGGCCAATAAATAATTGATCGATCGTTTATAATCGATATTGTAGTATCAATAATACAAGGAAGTAAATAAAATGAACATACGTTAATGGTAGTAAAAAGTATGCGATCATCGATTAAAATTTGCAATTAAATTAGTATCTTCATGAAGAACTACAATATCCCGATATTTGTCGTCATTCGCACTTCCGCTTTATAATGGAAACTAGCTTCATATTTACGTCCTATCGATTCAACAGTTATTTGCTTTGTCAATTTGTCACTGACTTTAAAGCGGGCACCGCGCACTCCGAATAAAATGTAATTCCTGTTGCACCGGGTGACAAATTTACTTTCCAGGAACGTAGCGATATATAAAGCTGGATAACACAGTGCCTCCATTGTTGCACGGTAATTGAAGGCAGCCATAGAAAACAGAAGAAAGGGAAAAAAAAGGCGTACACGCTTCTCATCAACACTCCAGAAATAACTCACGTCCCGTTCGTCGTTGCTCTATTTTTCCCACATTTTATTAATTCCTCTTGAACGCTGTTCAATTTGATTTTGCCCGACGATAAAACTTCGTCTATCGTAGCCTTGGGAATTGCTTCGATAAAATATTTGGAAAATTCATTGAAGTATAATCATACCTATACTTATTTTATTTGGCTGGGTGTTAGTTTCAAATAATAACCTGCTAGTTTATTTAAACGATAATTATTTTTAAAACGAAAAATCATTTTTCTCCTTACAATTTCAGTATTTGTCGGTTGTCAAATAAATTAATCACCTCAAAAGTAATCAATTTTATTACGAAACTTAAGCTCTCACATTTAACCCTTTTAGTGTAGGAGGCCGATATATCGGCTCGATAAAATATTTGGAAAATTCATTGAAGCATAATAATACCTATACTTATCTTATTTGGCTGGGTGTTAGTTTATTTAAACGATAATTATTTTTAAAACGAAAATCATTTTTCTCCTTACAATTTCAGTATTTGTCGGTTGTCAAATAAATTAATCACCTCAAAAGTAATCAATTTTATTACGAAACTTAAGCTCTCACATTTAACCCTTTTAGTGTAGGAGGCCGATATATCGGCTCGATAAAATATTTGGAAAATTCATTGAAGCATAATAATACCTATACTTATCTTATTTGGCTGGGTGTTAGTTTATTTAAACGATAATTATTTTTAAAACGAAAATCATTTTTCTCCTTACAATTTCAGTATTTGTCGGTTGTCAAATAAATTAATCACCTCAAAAGTAATCAATTTTATTACGAAACTTAAGCTCTCACATTTAACCCAATTAGTGTCGGAGGCATTGTAGCGCCTTGCAGCGCTTTACTATTCGCATTGCAGGAGAACTCTATCTCAAAATAAATTTATAATACGTTATAAATGGTCTAATTTCATTACGAGAGAATTGAAAAAAAAAATAGTGTTTCGTTTTAACTCTTTGTGTACGACAACTTTTTCCTATCACTTGGAGCTAACGAAATCTAACATAAGTACCATGTACCTTCGAATGATTTCTTATTTTTATTATATAATGTTATTTATCTTGTTACAAAATACATTGGAAATGCAAAGTATATACTTTGTAATAAATGATCTATATAAAATTATGATGAAAAGATGACCTTTTGTATGTGCAAATACGTTTTGTAAGAAATGAGAACTCAACTTTTACTTTCTTTATGATCTTTTATACCTTTGTTATGTATATAATTTTCGATGAATATAGAAAAACTAGTGTCATTGTTTTGTTCTCTATTTCGTCCTTAATATACTGCTTTTTGAATCATCTAAATATTGTTTCTTGTTTGGTTTTTTTGAGCATTTTCCTAAACCCTAGTAAAAACGTGAAATTCGGCCGGTTATTCTCGCATAGGCACCTCTTTTTTGCCTGGCACTAGAAGAGTTAACCCGTTGCACTATTTTGACGAGTCTGACTCGTGATGAAAATTTTAGGCCAAACATGGATGTCACGAGTCGGACTCGTTGTTCAGTTCCAGAACAAACATGAATATCACGAGCTTGACTCGTACTCGACATTTCAGGCCGAACATGAATATCACGAGTCTGACTCGTGGTCTTAATTTCGGGCAAAATTGATATTTAATTGTTTATTTATATTGTGTCTTTCAGTTTTAGGTTTAATATTAGTGAGATAATCAGAAAACTTATTTCAGTTCAAATACTACTACCGCGGATTTGCTTTTACATATTTTTATTTCGTTATTAATCAATTATATTATTATTACTTATTCAGAATTTGTTTTAATCTTATGTGATAATTAAAGTATTTATAAAAGTTTTTGATTCAAATTCATTTGAATTTCACAAGAGTTCCATCGCGTGGATAAGATGGGTCTCAAGTTTCGACACGCGCGTTTGGCCTGACTTTTTCCGAGGTTCCGAATAGTGCAAGGGGTTAATACCATTTCAGTTCTGTTAAGAATAAAAAGTATCGCTACTTTTTATTCAATATTTTAGTTCTATCATTGCTCAAGCATACGATACGTATCGATACGCTATATCGATCCTCTTGACCTGCGCTGACCGTCCCCCAAACCGAAACGATCCATAATACCGATCTGCTGCTGCTTTCTATCTCTGCTTCGAGTTTATTAAAAATTCATTCAAACCCGTCAGTTACATCGCCTTCTTCTTTCACGATTCATTCGTTCACCCGCGCCTATACGTAACTGTAACTGTGTCAAAAGTTAAAACGGAAACGCGGACACGCTGCATACAGTAGCGGACAAAAGTTTAAGACGACAGGACAATGTGAAACATAGTTTTACAGCATACAAATATTGCTGACACGCTTATTTTTATCGTCATTATGCTAGAACAGTATCGATTGATTAGCATAGATGTTAGGTTCATAACACGAGTCCGGTTCTATTTAACAAAACAATATTTGAATAGCTGCAAATAGTGTTTAATTAACGTTCGCTTATGTACATTATCCACGTTCACGACACGTACTCGCTATACTGCTCTGTATGTTCCAATTCTGAGGGTGAAGATAAAGAAAAATCGCTCCGGTGTTCTGAGTATGTATTACTCTTAGTATGTTTCCTTTATATTACCGGTAAGCCTAAATTGATTTTAATTACGCGCTCCGTGAAGAACTTTTAAAAATAAATTCCGCGGTTAACTGGTTAAATTGCTTTAGAAACACGTGGACCAACAATAGAATATAGGAAAGGTTATAAATGAAAAAAAAGAAAAGAAAGAAAAGTGAATAAAATAATAAATATACGTGTATTTAATAAAACTAAAACGACACAAACGAACACAGAATAACAAACTACGCTTATGCTTCGTAAACTACACAGTTCTTCGCTCTACGCTGGCTACTTAGCTTCTCACTTCACCGTCCAATACTTTCTGCCCCGCGCTCGCATTTTCCCCGTCATATATTCTTCCAAACACTCGTTTCCTTTCATTCTAATTGTCAACCTTCCTCACTCTACGCATTCGGTCACGACCACCCACAATTTCTCAGTCCCACTGTTTTCTCAAGTTCTCATCTTTCACGCCTTAGAAACATTCGAGCCCAAACATTCTGCGTTCACACGACAATCGCCCAACTCAAGTACTCTTCCGACTTTTCCAGCCTCGCATCCGCTCGATCACATTACTACAAGAATATAATTTTTTATTTATCGTGCTATTCCTTATGAATTAGTTTATTTGTTCTCTTTGACCCTTCGGTCTGAAACTTTTGTTCGTTACTGTACGTACGTGGAAACAGGCTGGGTATTATCAGCCTCCGGTACAAAAAACGATTCCCCTGCTCGTTCTGTCTGTTCTCGTCGCTTTATTCGGCGGTTAAACGGTCGGTATCGTTATTCGATACAAAGGAGATCAAACTAAATATATCCTCCGAGGCATTAAAAATGCCTTCGAGTTCGCAGAGCCGAGCTACGATATCGCACCGATGGATACGCTTCAAGATGCAATTCGCTGATCTGATTTCAGCGGATTCCGATTTCATGGGTCGAGCTACTAAATTGGACGGGTATTTCTCGTGCAGGCGTTAGGAAAGTAGAGAAAATTGGAATCTCGCTTCGAGAAAGAGAAAAGTAACGAGCAAATTAAAAAGGATAGCTCAAGGTGATCTGTAGAACTAGGAGGGGGCGGCTTGAAATATGAAAACGATGAATTCTAATGGGAAGTCGATAGATTCTACAAGTCTCTTGATACAAATAAGAAATGAAGGCGACAGATTAATAATTTACTAAAATGGAAATAACAGAAAGAAATTAGTCTCATAGGTATATAGAAATAGGTGTATACAAATGGCTTATTTATCGGACGTAGTCATGATTATTTTAAATAGTGATAGAAATTTACAGATAACCAACAGCATTCTATATAATATCAATGATCTATTAATCTTTTAATACAAAACTTAGAAATCCCAAATTGTAAGCTACAAATAAAAGTCTTAGACGACCTAATGTTAAACTTAACAAAGAACCCTTTAACACCAGAACTACCAGAGCAGTCAAAATGACTAATTGGTGATTGTTCATAGCCTTATAAATTCACTGTGATAAAGCTCCCAAAATTTGCTACGATTTTCTGCAGAAAGTATAAATAAAGATTTATTTTCTATGTATTCAGTATTTCTTCATATAATTTTCAATTTGATCTCTTCCATGCAAATAAGTACATTTTAACACCAGAACTACCAGAGCAATCAAAATTACAAATTGATGATTATTCATAGCGATCTTGTAAATCTACTGTGGTGAAGCTTCCATAATTTACTATGATTTTCTGCAGAAAGTATAAATAAAGATTTGTTTTCTATGTATTCAGTATTTCTTCATATAATTTTCAATTTGATCTCTTCCATGCAAATAAGTACATTTTAACACCAGAACTACCAGAGCAATCAAAATTACAAATTGATGATTATTCATAGCGATCTTGTAAATCTACTGTGGTGAAGCTTCCATAATTTACTATGATTTTCTGCAGAAAGTATAAATAAAGATTTGTTTTCTATGTATTCAGTATTTTTTCATGTAATTTTCAATTTGATCTCTTCCATGCAAATAAGTACACTTTAATTGTTAGTAGTTCTAGTGTTAAACACGCATAAGGTAATAATGATGCGATTTATGTGAACTTGTGAAATATTTAATCGGTTGAAATTTTCCTTGAGCTTCATTGGCTACTTGATTCACGTCGTTTCATTCAATGCTTCGTGGCAGACTAAATGAGATGTAAACGCGAACACCCTGCAATATGATCCCCTGTATGATGGTAATCTACGTTTCAGCTAATTCACTGTGCAAATGACCGAGGAAGCAATCAAGCTGCAACGATACTCGGTATCTCATGACATGCGAATGAAATCCAGGATCATACTTGCACAGAATAGATTAATTAAAACGCGTGACCGTCTGAATCGCAGTTTCCTTCGAAATCGTTAAATTGATGTACATAAAATCGTTGATTAAAAATCATGCTCCTGTTCGATCCTTTCCTACATAATTTTTATTTAATTGTACAAATGTAATACATTCCAATAAATAATTAAACGGTTATTTATATTATTTATCCACTTACAGTATAAATTTCTGTTCATTGATTAACGAATTTTTACACTTTTACCTGCTTTCTAACTTATTATTTAAATTAATTAATTATACGTCTTTATCTGGGGAAATTTATTCATGATTAGTATAATAAGTGGAATGAAACAAACGAGATGTTTGAATTGTTATAATTGCAAGACGATCACTGTGTAGCTTGAAGTTTGCTATTGTTGTCCAACAGAATAATATTTTTCGAATTTTCTTAACGTGGCTAAGCTCTTTTTTTCGTTTACATTTAGGTTGAACATAATAGTGCACAGTGAAATATTATCCCATACGTATATCGGACATAAAGTAATTATTATCTCTAACGCTTGCACAATTTTTAACTATTACTTTTGAAGTCGAACAGGTAGCTAAAGCATACAGCACGGTATAACACGGAAAATATTTTTATTCCTGCTATTTCTGCCATTTCTACCTCGCCGAATGTTTCGTTTTACCCCGAGTTCCTCCATTTAATTTCCTCCACTGTTACTGCCTCGTTAATACTTCAAATAAATACCCCCAGCTAAACATCCCCGGTTTTCCAACTGGATAAAGGAAAAAACAGAATCGGCAAGCAGCATGTGGTTTCAAGCGCGAGTATGCTCGACAAGAAGGCATGAAACAAAAGATCAAACGGGAGAGGAATTTGAAATTTCGGAGGGGAAATTCGCACACGGAAAGGAAAATAAAAGAGGAAACGAAAGGAGGCGAAAGCTGCTGCAACGAGGTGGAGCTCGGGAAGCGGAAAAGCCACGAAGAAATTCGAAACATAAATAAGTATGTGTGTGTGTGGGTGTGTGTGTGTGTGAGAGAGAGAGAGAGGTAGCTAGATAGATAGAGAGGGGAGATAGAAAGATAAAAACAGAGAGAGAAAGAGATAGACAGATAGATAGATGCATAGATAGATAGATGGATAGGTGCATAGATAGATAGATAGATAGATAGATATAGAAAGAGATAGATAGATAGGTAGATATAGAAAGAGATAGATAGATAGGTAGAGAGGAGGGAAGAGGAGATAGAAAGATAAAGGATGAGAGAGAAAGAGACACAAAGATAAAGCCAGAGAGAAAAAGAGATAGAAAGATAAAGACAGAGAGAAAGAGATAGACAGATAGATAGGTGCATAGATAGATAGATAGATAGATAGATAGATAGATAAATAGATGGATAGATAGATAGATAGATAAAGAAAGAGAGAACGAGCGAGAGACAGCGTGTGTATGTGAATGAGTGAGTGAGTGAAAGAAAGAGAGAGAGAGAGAGAGAGATCGGCCCAGTCAAGTTTCGCCAAGTGCATGCAAGCATCTATATGCAACGGCTGGCCTTAACTCCTAAAGCAAACTTTCACAGAGGAGTACACCGAACCGAAGTGCAAGCATTGAGCTGCTGCGTTGAACAGGAACCGCCACAACGCCGCACAGTTTAGTATTTTGCCCGAAAAACTGGTTACAATTATTTTCATCATTTCAACTAATGCCAAATAGTACTTGCAAATGGTACAAAACTTTTGTACAAAACAAGATATATAGTATACATAAATTGAAACATATATCGATTTATATGTACGATTTATTTTAATACTGCATTTCAGTATAACGGGAATAAAAGAAATTAAACATAAAGATTTTCAATTTGTTAAGAAGGTAATTTAAATGTTATTAATTGATAATAATAATAATATTCGTAGGAAATATCAAATTGTACTCTACGAATTAAATTTTTTTCTTTAATACAATTAAATGTATAACATTACATTTGTCGCGGCTCCCGTGGAATATTAGGTATCTAATTTTAACATACTGCACAGAGTACATCATCCTAATACTACAAAAGTGCATACCATTATCTACAATACCATTTAACCCTTTGCACTCGTATGTCTCAGCGTATGCGGCATCACAAGGTTTACCATGGAATTTTCATTTTTTTTAATTACACTCATGAAATGTTACTGCTAATAATGCTAATAACGTATTGGAAAAGTTTTGTTTTGATTGAATAAAAAAAATAAATTCCGAGTTGGCGGTAATTCATGGTCATATTAAATTCGAGTGCAAAGGGTTAACCATATTTCTCAACCTTCTTGGGGGCATTTTTATTCCAGACGTAATTCCATATCGTTCAAAAATCTAACGACATAAAAAGGAACCGAGCTACGTTTTTTCAATTTTACAGCAAATTACTGTTTCTCTCTGTTAGAAATTGAATACAGAAACACTATGAAGCATCTATCTCAAGGGCTGATTCTAAGAACCCAAGTCACATCTGGCATTTTATAAAGTTCGGAAACGTTAACACGTTGACTGCCATGTGGGTCACCGGTGACCGTCACTCAACTTGGCAGTGGCTCAGATTGGTAGAAAAACATAATTTGAACAAACGTCAATAATTATCGATTTTTTATTATTACCATCGTTAATGTAATAATGTGAAGAAATTAATACAGTATAAAACATCGAAAAATAGTTATACACTATAAACTTATTTATCGTAGGTAATAATCCAATAGTATATGTAACGTATAATAGAAAATTCATCGTGGCGCCACGGGCGAACCCTGTAAAACTGGCGTAGCATTCAACGTGTTAATACTTAGCCGATCGAACGGGGAGATTTCCCATTTTGTCCTCAACAGAGCGCTGCAATTGATTCTATTAGTTAGAATTTTTGTTATTAGTTAGTCTTGAACTAATACTGTTCATAAATTTTCCAAAATACAGTTTTTAATAAATCCAACATCAGCTTAGGACCAACTAATAACAAAAGTAAATAGAATCAATGACTTTGTCAAGGAAGAAATGGAAGATTTCCCCATTCGGTCGGCTAAGTGTTAACACGTTGAATACCGTGGGGGTCACCGGAAACAGAACAAAAAGGCTGAAGGATCCGGACGGGGTCGTAGGAATTTCGATCACTGCGTTTTGCTAGTCTTATGACAAAGCTCGCAAGGTTCGATCACAGTTGCCCTTCTTCGAGCTATACAATAAAGTATTATAATATCTCGAATAAGAGTGTATTTAATTTAAGCAACAGAAAACCTTATTTCCAATACCCTCAGAATTACTAATCCTTTCTGACGAAATCAAAGAACTTTCGATCGCAACAAAATCTGAAAAACGCAGCAGAATCGAAGCGCAACGTTATTTACCAGGTATATAAATCAAGATAGGAACCGCTGCTAGCAGTTCAGAGAAACCCCCCTGCATTTCTTTTTTTTACAAATCTTCATTGAAAACGGCAGCAAGAAATCATCCCCTTCCGTTTCGAGGGGGGAGATCTCCGGCTAGTAGGGTGAGTTATTCGAACGATAACTGATTTGTAGCCGTGTACCGGTTCAATCGCATAAATCTTCTCGCCACCCCTTTCTGTCGGTTCTTTCTTTCCAGCCTGGCCTCGTTTACGCTCACGTAGAACGAACCCCGTACGTGTGTTACCCTCGTCATCCCCCTTCCAAAGGGGTAAGCTCGAGCTCGCTCGTGAGCGTTCACTACGTTTCCGCTATCTGGCATCCGACTGCTGTCACAATAATATCCTTTTGCTCCTTTGCCACCTTCGTGATTTATCCTTTCAACCTTGTTTCACTGCGCGCGCGCGCGCAAATTAAGTTCCCGCGAAAAGTAACTTGCACGGACGTTCGCGTGATCGTGATGCATTTCGCGTATTCGTTAACATTTTGAGTAACGAAAGTAACAGGTATGATAAAATAGAAAACAGTAAAAATGATGAAAAATCCTAGGAAAGAAGGAGGACATTCGTACCATCATATTTTTGATATTTCGTTAGGGTGACTGTCTGATTCTCTAAAATCCCAGGGAAAAAGGAAGACATTCGTACTATCATATCTTTACTAAATCGTAGGGATAACTGTCTATTCACTAAAATCCTAGGGAAAAAGGACATTCGCATTATCATATCTTTACTATATCGTTGGGATGACTGTCTATTCTCTAAAATTCTAGGGAACAAGGAGGACATTCATATCATCATATTTTTACTATATCGTTGGGATGACTGTCTATTCTCTAAAATTCTAGAGAAAAAGGAGGACATTCGTACTATCATATTTTTACTAAATCGTTAGGGTGACTGTCTATTCTCTAAAATCCTAGGGAAAAAAGACATTCGTATTATCATATCTTTGCTAAGTCGTTAGGGCGACAGCTTATTCTCTATAATCCTAAGGAAAAAGGAGGACATTCGTACTATCATATTTTTGCTAATTCCTTGAGATGACTGTCTATTCTCTTTTTATAATTATCGCGGCGACTGACGATTTCGTCAGAAACTGTTTTAACCCTTAGCGTTGTGTCGGTTCTGCTTAGGACACATTCAGTCTCCTCATAATTTTAATTGTTCAACCTATTATGCTTAAGCTCAATACCTGTGAAACAAAAGTTCTTACTATGGCTCTTAGAAAAAAAAAATATATATGTATCAAGAACACTTGAATAAATTTATGAATCGCTATGATACTACTGCGATAAGATCCATTACGTTGATTTCTAATGACTTTGTTCGAAATACGATATAAACGAATAATTTGCATAGTGATCTTCATGGTGAAGCCAGCGGAAAGGCAGAAAGTATCGAATTTCTCGGTGTAAAAGCCACTTTTTATAAGCGGCACGCGTACCCACCAAAGTGCTCCCTAATGAAACGCACAATTAACTGCAATCACTGGACCTGAAAGTTCGATAATCGAGTTCCCGTGTAATGGGCTCTGATTTCGTATCGACGCGACTCGTATCAACGTGCGTGAGTACGGTTCGCAATTATTTCATCGAGTGGATCATTCGAGATCCCCTTCTTTTGTTACCGAACATTTTATCCCTTTTGCCTTTATTCGGTTAATTAAAGCAGTAATGAGCAATCTCTGTTCTGTAGTGTGTGAAAATTAAAAATCTAACCATACAGGCCGCAACAAACACCTATACATATAATATAATTATATTTCATATTATTTTATGTTTATTATTAATTATATCTTATATTATTTTATGTTTATTATTAATTATATTTTATATTATTTTATGTTTATAATTAATTATATTTTATATTATTTTATGTTTATTATTAATTATATTTTATATTATTTTATATTATATTTTATATTATGTTTATTATTAATTGTATTTTATATTATAGATTATACATAATTGTATATAAAAAATAAATAATTACATATTATATAAATATAATATAAATGTAAAAATATATTGAAAGAAATGTATCTCGTAGGTTGATCTTCGTTATTTTCAACGATGAAGCTCTTCTTAAGTATTTACTTTTCATTAGTGATGCTTTTGAAATGTATCCGTCTGCCCTTAAATCGACCAATCTTCTAATTTATTCAACATTCGAATCAGAGTATCCCAAAACGATTCGTCAAACACTTTCTGAGCTTGCTATTGCACGTTAACTAACACGGAAATAGGTGGATTTGCATATCGAACATTATTTGCTCGACTCATTTACCCGAACGTGTTGCGAATAATTAAAATCTCTAGGGAGTAAGGATTTTAGCAGGCGAAACAGGGTTTTGATACTTTCGCGTACACACGAGGGTGCAAGTGTTCTTAAGGATGGTCATTACATTAAGAGATTCCAGCGTGAGCGTTTAGAGAGGAGAATAACGAGGAAGCAGGGGTGCTAACGATGAGTGCTAAGAAAACAATCGTCCCACCCTTGCAATTGTGCTACGCATTCCATTGAAATTACCAAGCAAGCTCGCTCGGCAGAACTGGTTCTTTAGAACGCGACTGCAGTTGCAGGTGTAAATAAAATTCGACGCTCGTGGAGGCGCGCACGGCTTTTCACTGAATTCGGAACACTTGAACGCGCAAAGGAGAACACGGAAGGCACGCGGCATGTTCAGAAAGAAGTGCAAGTTAGGATACTTAGGCGAAACAAATGACTCGGAAAATGCATGATGCCAAACGAGTCACATCTTGCCACTGTACGTCCGTTTTTTTTTTATCTTGATGCTAACGGATCTACATTAACGCTAAATTTACGGACACTTCTTGTATAGCTATTTTCAATATACATGTTCAGTCTTTAGTTAATAAGAATAAAGACAATGGTGGTATTATAAGCTGGAGGTATCAGCGAGAAATTGAAAAACCAAACAAAACTAGAGTATACACAGATGTTGAGATTGCAACAACATAATCATAGTTAAACTCTCAGACTGGGAGAGCATGAAAAATATAAAAGATGTTCGGTCCTTAGTTAATAAGGATGAAGGCAATGATGGTACTGTAAGCTAAGGGTATCAACAAGATATCTACGATTATTCGAGATATCTCCAAACATTCGATCGTGACGGTATTGTAAGCTAAGGATAGCAGCGAGATATCTCAGATCGTTTGAGATGTCTCTAAACATTCAATCACACAAATATTAGACCACGTGACGAATCACATAAACATTTGACCATACCAGAATATCTATAAACATTCAGTAACCCAAGATATCTATAAACATTCCGCCACATTCGATCACGCAAGATACCAATAAACATTCAGCCACATTCGATCACGCAAGATATCTCCCAACATTCGAGTACGCGAGATTTCTACCAACATTCGATTACACGATATATATATAAGCATTTTTACCGCACGCGAACAGATCCTTGTAAGCATCCGACCAGGTCACTCGCCCGCAGTCCCTTGATCGCAACACTGGTATCAATTAAATTTAATAAGTAGAGAAAAAAGGTGTTGTCAATTATTTAACCCAGCCATTAGAAGATACAAGTTGCGTTGGGTATCAATATGCCCAAACAATTAGTATCCACCAATACATATATGTAGGGTCGTATTTTACGTGTGGCGCGCGAGCTCGATCGTCGGGGCGCGGGCTCGATCGTCAGGGCGCGGGCTCGATCGTCGGAACGCGAGCTCGATCGTCAGACGTGTGCGACGATTCATTCGTTTTCAGTTTTCCGTAAAAGAAACAGCGAGATTCTCGCGGAATCCCTGCGCAGACCCTTACTAAAACTTAGAAGAATCAATAATTTATCTTCTACATATACTATAAGAAGTAAGATGTATTTCGAAAAGAATTTGAAATTGCAGAACTACGAGGGAAATAGATTTGGGTATATTTGTATCGCTCCATGAGTAAAAGTTAGCAAAAATTGCCAGGAATAATGGTAATTATTTTTGCAAATTTTATTCATGAAGTTCGAAACCCGTCAAATTGACGGGTCCCGTAAACCTAGTGTAACAATAAACGTGGTAAACGTAACAAATACGAGAAACAGATGAAATGATTTCGAGTCGTGAATACGAATACGAATGTATTAAATATAATTTATTTAGGATGTATTAAAACGAGATGGTGTATCCCGTGACCCGTACGCAATGTGTATTAATTATCTGAATTAATGGAAAGACAAATCCTTCCCAGTAAAAGGTTTTCGGAGAGTCATTCCGAAAATGAGAATATTCCGAAATGATTTCACCAATTATCATGGAAGTTCGGTAGCATTTAAAAAATATAGGACGCGTATATTTTCGCGTTTTAATTTGTGTCAAGCAATATTTGAGAGGTCGAGATTTTATGTACACACCAGTTTGTTTTTACAGTGTTTCAGCATTTTTCGAGGTAATTTAAAAAATTCGATTTCCTTAAACGTGATACGCAATTTCAACAACTTTAATTTCTCCCGCAAATTTTATTTACAAATTCATATCGGATGTTCATCCATTTATGGGAACTTTAAATATGGTATACATAAAGCACACTAAAAAACAGGTTATAACACTTTGTTATATAATCACATTGTACTTCACATATAAAATATAATTATATTTTGTATAATGATAATGTATAAAAATATAAATTTGCGTAAACAACAATACCATATATACTTAGGAAAACTAAAACTCGTATCCACTAGTATATAGACTACAATAATATAATTACAAAAATATTATATGTGTTATGCTTTTTATAAATAAATACAACATTGTATTTAAAATATAAAATATAATTATATTTTATACAATATTAATGTACAAAAATATAAAATTGCGTAAACATCGATACCATACATACTCACGAAAAATAAAAATAAAAAAGATATAAAAAAATAGCATGAATTTTCCCGAGCCTACCCTAGAATTCCGCTTTCCACAAAACAACCCAAACGCAATTTTTAACGAAGCTACGTAACTTACAAAACAATAACGTAATTGTTAGACCGGCGTTCCAATTTTTCCACCTTTTTGCCCCCCCTTTCTCCTTTGTCCCCTCTAGTCACCGTCGACAATATCGCGCCACTAACTACCACTAGTTAGATTTTGCTGGAATCGTCGGAGAAACTCGATAACAGGGAGAAATTTAAAAATGGGTCGGCGTTTAGCCAATCAAGCCGCAGAGAGAGAGAGAGAAAAAAAGAGAGAAAGGCTTCGCGGGGCGAAATTTGTTTCTCGTACGTTCCGACGTTTTTTCCGCAGCTTTCCCGATGCAGGCGTGTGCACAACGATACCGTGGGATCGTACGTTCCGCGATAAGGGAGGAAGTTCGCGAAACGGATAAAATAAAGGCCTCGTTTGCCGACTACCTCTGCGTCTATTAAATTCCTCTAAATATTCCGCTGAATTCTCTTGGTGGCGGCTGAAAAACGGCGAACAAACGCGAGAAAGAATTGGGAACAGAAACGAGGAGGCAGTCTTTCACTTAAAACGAAGCAATTACGTATGTTGGAGGTGGATAATTCGTCAAATTTGATTAAATTTTTTTTATTTATCTGAATTTAGGGATGGAGCCCTATTTACGTATGAGGGATACAAAAAAATAATACAGAATTTGGTTCTTAGGGCACGTCAACAACATATGTGGACCATATCCTTGAACATTGCAGTATGTGACGTTTAATTGCTTGAAAGACCACCCAAAGTTGCCTTTGGGGATTAATCTACCCTTTCTGAGTGGAGGGTGAATGTTTTCTTGATTTTGAATTGATTGACTTGTAAAACTGATGATCTTCTACTGGTCGTGAGTGACTTATAAAACTGATGGTTATATTCGTCCCGAGAGACTGGTACAAAACTGACTGTTATAATTAAACTGACTTCTACTGGTGCTGAGTGATCTCTAAAACTGATGGTTATTCTCGTCCTGAGTGATATTTAAAACTGACTGTTATAATCAAATTGACTTCTACTGGTCCTGAGCGATCTCTAAAACTGACTGTTATGCTCAAACTGACTTCTACTGGTCCTGAGTGAACTCTAAAACTGACTGTTATGCTCAAACTGACTTCTACTGGTCCTGAGTGAACTCTAAAACTGATTGTTATGCTAAAACTGACTGTTATACTCAGATTGACTTCTATTGGTCCTGAGTGATCTCTAAAACTAATGGTTATACTCCTCCTGAGGGACATTTAAAACTGACTGTTATAATTAAATTGACTTCTACTGGTCCTGAATGACCTCTAAAGCTGATGGTTATGCTAAAACTGACTGTTATGCTCAAACTGACTTCTACTGGTCCTGAGTGAACTCTAAAACTGATTGTTATGCTAAAACTGACTGTTATACTCAGATTGACTTCTATTGGTCCTGAGTGATCTCTAAAACTAATGGTTATACTCCTCCTGAGGGACATTTAAAACTGACTGTTATAATTAAATTGACTTCTACTGGTCCTGAATGACCTCTAAAGCTGATGGTTCTATTCGTTCTGAGAGACTGGTAAAAAACTGACTGTTATAATTAAACTGACTTCTACTGATCCTGAGTGAACTCTAAAACTGATTGTTATGCTAAAACTGAAACACTGACTTCCTTGGAAACCGATGTTCCTTTCCATCAGTACAAAATGCTCACTGATTGATGAATCTTCCTCCAAGTGTTGACTAACCAGTCACACCTTTTCTGTTCCACGTTCGTATCGTAAATGTAGGAATGCGATTGAGAGGGTATAATTTTAGGAAAGTGTAAAGAGTTCTTGAGTTGAGCAATAGCCGTGTGAACGTAGAATATTTGGACTAAAAAAATTACAAACTATTATATTGTTACTATCAAACTGTTTTAAATAAATATAATAATATTCTAAGAACTTCACTTTTATTTTACTCACACCTATCATCTCTCCACTAAATAATAAAAGTAAGAATTTCCTATACAATTTAACAATCGATGTGAAAGCGGGGCAAGTGGAGAAGACTGCAAGTCGCGAGGAGTGGGAGAAGGACTTTGTGACACGATATGGTAACGCTGGCCCCGACTTCCGCGCGGAACGCGGTCTGAATCTCTAGCCAATAATTAGATTACCCTCGACACACTTCCTCCGCCCGTCTTTCTGCATAGAAATAGAGAAGTGGTGGATCGCGGACGGCACTCCTCTGAAGCATCTATGAAACTACTTCAACTGCTAATGACCCTAATCGCCCGACGCCCTTGGCATTTCCATGATTGGGCCGCAATTAAAGCCCTCGAGTTCGCCATTCGATTAATTAGTGGTGTCTAAAAACTTCACGAGCCACCACCGATCACTTTGATCATGTCTAGAATAGATATCGATCGATGAACCGGTGTTTCTCGGTCGAATAAATCTCGAGAATTGTTCAAGACACATTTCTGCTGTTGTTATTGTTGCTCAAGGAGTTCGCGTTAAATTTTAAGCGGATAAGAATCTCTTATGTTGGGTTGGTAACTAAGTGATTGCGGATTTTAATGTAAAAATAGACTTTAGCTAAAGGTAATTTTCAGAAAAATGAAAACAGAACGAAGGTCCCTTGTACCACATAACGGAACAAGGAATAAACTAAACTAACTAAAAGCAGGGCTGCTATTTGCATTGCGTCGCCTGCATTATACTTCGTATTCGTTTCCAAATATGACTTCTAATTTTCTCTACCCAAATCTCATTTCATTCTCCTATTTAGATCCCGCTTTTCGGTTATGTTTGTAAAGATACGAATTTGCCCAAAGCTTTACGGAAATTGCTTAATAAACAAATTTAATAACCGATCGTAGTAATGTTTGTATTTCATTTAAATGTACTATGGTGATGAAAGTTGCTTTTGGTGAAGTATTGGTGATTTCAAGATAACTTTAATTTTCATCGAAGATTATTATGTTCTTATTTCAAGCTATACATTTTCTCATAATATGCCCGGGCTTCCTACATCGCATAAATTTTAATGTTTCTATGGAAAACTTGAGGGCCTACCATTTATTACCATACGACTTATAGTAATTTCGATTGTTTACATCGAATGTGCAGCTCAGCGAACTCATTTAATAGTAATATCAGTTTTTTCCAGATCTCTGACAACACTGAAACGTTCCTTAAATAATTTGTTAAGTACAATTAACGTAGATCACTACATATAATATCTTTTGTGTATTTCTTATTATTATACGTAAGTATTTTGCTTTCTTCGATTGCATCTCCCGTTATATGTTTCATATTTTTCATATTTTTAAATTTTCTACATTGTTTATAATATAATATTACACCATTAGAATCACTATGTTAGTTCCTTCTCATGTATTTTTCTTTTTATATTTTCCCTTCTATATAATTTTATTTTATTATTTCCCCCCCTCTCTCTCTCTCTCTCTCTCTCTCTTATTTTAATTTTCTATTATTTTACATTTATGTGTTATATAATGTGCTTAAAAGGCTGTGTCCATTTATAAATAAAATAAAATAAAATAAAATAAATAAAGATGTATATCTACATATGTACTAAAGGGTCCATTTCGTATATCAAATTAATAAATAGATAAATAGATAATTAAATAAATAAATAAACAAATAAATGAACAGATAATTAAATAGATGAACAAATAAATAAATGAACAGATAATTAAATAGATAAATAAATAAATAAATGAACAGTTAATTAAATAGATAAATAAATAAATAAATAAATAAATGAACAGATAATTAAATATATAAATAAATAAATAAATGAACAGATAATTAAATAGATAAATAAATAAATAAATGAACAGATAATTAAATAGATAAATAAATAAATAAATGAACAGATAATTAAGTAGATAAATAAATAGATAAATGGATAAACAAATGAACAGATGAATAGATAAATAGATAGATAGATAGATAGATGAATAAATAAATAAATAAATAAATAATTTTAAGTAGCTTTAACAAGTCTGATTTGGGGGAAAGCGATTTTTTACAGGCCCACGGCGCAGATAGTTGTTATCAGAATTACTATTGGACGAACAGAACCTCGCTAACTGCTGGTGCTTGGACTTTATGGCGTAATCTGTCAAATTGCTCGTAGCGCGAGGCAAATCGAGGGAAACTATTGCTCTTTAAACCCACCTCGATTCTCCCCTTCTCAAGGCTCCCAATTTAATTTCTATTTCCTCCGCCTGAGCAGGGGCAGGTTTTACGAGTACGACGGTACCAGACGCCATTTGCAATACGTTGTAAAGTTTATTTCGGGTGCTCTGCCTCGGTATCTTTAAAATTTCTTAAGCGGTTCAACTGAAGTTCAAGCAATTAAACGTCTTACTAACGATCTAGCGAATTTAAAGCATGCTGTGAGGAATAATAGCTTCCAACATTGTGTAAAAGGTAATTTTTCGAAAATTTTGTACAGGGGACGCAATAGAAAAGGAATAAATAGTTGATTATTTAAAACAAACTATTATTTTCCAAACTGTGATCTTAACTCGTGTATGTGTTGTATTAAGGAGCATTTTGTAAAATTTATTAGGTTCTTTTCCTTGTAGAAAAAACAATTTGTTATAATTTCTGAAAAATTAGTGAAACACTAATAGATGGAACACAATGTATTCGTATATAAATAGTGTACGAGATATATGAGAATTATATTTCATCAAATCTTTTCATATTTCTCTCGCTATATTAAAAGAAGAACGTAATTTTAATTTCTTATTTAAATTAAGCTTTATTTAATCACATTGCTTTGAAACTTACACATTTGTGGTTTGCACGAATCTCTATCGCATTAAACTGTGAAACGGTTAAGTATCTGAAGTAGCAATTTTTGAGTCAAATGTCATGGTCTGTTCATTGTCCACTCAGTTTCTTACAAGATTGTGATTGAAAAGTTTAATGATTTTTGACATACCTATGATGATTTAAAGACATATACCTATTTTTGCACATTTATGCAAATTTCAATGTTTCATTGTAATTCTATCGTACAGCTAAAATAAACCGCTTTGGGGTTTTAAATGCTGAGATAAAAACGAGAGAAAAAAAACTTCGTTCAACTTTAGCTCGCAGTTTGACCGATGTTTACGGCCAGACAAGGGCAGCCATGTTTATTTCGACGGTTCGAGGGTTTAAATTTTAACGAGCAGCCAGAGCAAGAAACGTCGTAGCTAAGTTGTAACAGCTGCCTGCAAAAAGCTTCATAGACCCGTCGTTGTAAACTCTGTCCGTTCCAGAGAGCCTGACGATCATCTAGCCACAGTGGCGCGCTACTTATTCAGAAGAAGTCGCTGAAGAAAAACGTCACCGGTGAACGACCTACAAGCGACTCACAAATTTATTCGCATGTCCTCAACGTATCGTTCTTTTTTTTCTTTCGAAAGCACACTCGGATTAGAGCTGATCAAGACTTTGTACTTCCAAAATTGTGCAGTATCGTAGTTTTAAGGACCGAAAGAGTGAAAGTGCGAGTCGATCAGAAAGCCAGGCCCAACGGAAAGAACCGTTGGCGATAAACAATTTATCGATGGGTCGGCAATGTTTCGGGGGTGGGAAAACGGAAGTCTTATAAGGGTTTCCTCGGAGGAGGGAAGGACTAGTGTCGAATGAAAAACCGAATTGTAGAATTGTATAAAGAGTTGAGAGCTGAATATAGAGCGGCGTAGCAGTGTTGGGTTAAAAATAATTGTATTGTCGGTATTTATAAGTTAGAAATTACTGTATACTGTATATTTTTGCTATCAATCGCATTAATATTAATAATAATAATAATAATAATAATAATAATAATAATAATAATGGTAGTAATAATAATATTGTCTAATAATAATAGTAATAATAATATTATCTAATAATAATAATAATAAGTCTAATAATAATAGTAACAATAATATTAAGTCTAACAATACTAGTAATTGCAATATTAAGTCTAACAATAATAGTAATAATAATATTAAGTCTAACAATAATAGTAATAGTAATATTAAGTCTAACAATAATAGTAATAATAATATTAAGTCTAACAATAATAGTAATAGTAATATTAAGTCTAACAATAATAGTAATAATAATATTAAGTCTAACAATAATAGTAATAATAATATTAAGTCTAACAATAATAGTAATAATAATATTAAGTCTAACAATAATAGTAATAGTAATATTAAGTCTAACAATAATAGTAATAATAATATTAAGTCTAACAATAATAGTAATAATAATATTAAGTCTAACAATAATAGTAATAATAATATTAAGTCTAACAATAATAGTAATAATAATATTAAGTCTAACAATAATAGTAATAGTAATATTAAGTCTACTAATAATAAGACACTTTCTACAACTGCTTCGATCCATTCAGAAATACAGTATTTACTAACTTCCTACAATAATTTCTTATTGTAGCACGTATACTCATCGATTGCAAACCTCGAAACGTAAAAAAAAGGCAGGTATAACAATTTGAAAAATTCGGAAATACCAAAAATAAATATGCGAGTTACTGTAACTCCGTCACACACACACTGTCCACGGAAAAATTTTTCTCACGGATGGTTAAAAACTTTATCCCCGTGCCTCGCGTAAAAAAAGCGCTTTCGCGTTTCCAACTGATGCATGAGCTCTTTCTCGACGTTCCTCCAGCCCTCTCCTCGACTCGTCTTTTTATCGACGCATTTAAATTCGTTGTAGAAGTTCTAGCTACCTGCTTTTTCAGCGTCCCCTGAGTTCCCTTTTTTTTTTCACCCTACAATTAGTTAGGCCAGTCGGAGCCGCATAATACGTTAACGTGTCGGCGAAGTTTTTAAATCCTTGGCGCCGGGGAGAAAGGAGGAAGAGGGGGCGCGTTTGAAAAAGTTTAAGGTAATTAGAAGAAGCATTTTTGTTCGAAGCAGAAACGGACAGCGAGGCACGTGATGATAATCGTGTTGCTGCTCGCTCGGGAGCGACAGCGTGAATAACAAGCCGCGTTTTTGACGTTTCTCTCCCGGTACAATTCGTACGAGGCAGTGAGAAAATTACGATAACGTTGAAAGCGAGCCTGAAGAATCAAATCGTGCCTTCTGTTGAAATAACGAGCCTCGAACGAGGGACCTCGATGCTGTTACCGTGCTCGAAGAAAGGATATTTCTCATAAAAATTCGTTTTTCGAAGAAAACGGAACCGAATCTCGGCAATGCAGCTTTTGTATCCTGTTAGGTCTGTTGAAAATTAATAAAAATAAAATTGTATAATCATATATTAAAATTGTACGAAGAACTGTGTAGTATGTATCATTTAGGTGCTTCCTTGTTTATATTTTTGCAAATTAGTTATCAGTAAAATATTGACATAAACAATAACAATAAATATCACATAATAATAAGTAAAAGCAGGTGAAAATATTGAACAGTTGTAAATATGATAAGCAAATACTCGTTTCTAACGAAAAGACGATGGAAATTTTTGCGTAGACCTAACACATGTTTGAATAATAAGCCTAGTTAACCCTTCCACTTCTGATTTAAAAAATTTTTATTTTAAAAAAGAAAATGGTTTTACTTGAAGCTATTTTTTTTTTAGTTAATATTGCTTTTTCTAGATGTCATTACTTGTCAAGTACATGGCAGATACATATATTACTATAACTCAATAATTAATTTGATAACCCATCCCAATGCTATTTCAACACAATTTATAAAAATTAGAATTTTTTCAACGATACTTGGAATAAATTATATCCCGGCAGGAATGAAAGGGTTAATTATCCCCCGCTCGATGTTCACGCACGCACGCGGGCCACAATATTTCATCCCCGACGAAAGAACGGAAACTGAATTAAACGGGAATAAAAAATGCAGCGCGAAAAAAAAAAGGGAACACGTTCATCCCTTTGCAATTGCAATGAATATAACCAAGACAGACGCCGGGGCTTTCTCTTTTACGGCCGGCCACTTTTTACCACTCGATACTCCCGCGCTTGAGAGCCCGGCTAAAAAATTAAAGTGTATGAATCTGAAAGTGGGAGAGGATGTTCGAAGAAAAGATGGAGAACGTTGGCGAAAAAAAAAAAAAGAAGGAGACGTCGCGTCGCGTCGCTTTGAACCGACGATCTCGAAACTAATTTAGACCGTTCGTGAATGGCGCCACAGCGAGGGTGAACAGAAAAACGTGGAGAGTTTTCTGTTACAAGTTAGGGGAATATAAGGTAGTATAATCCCCCCAGGTGAGGGCCCGGAGCGGCCTTGCACCGCTTCCTCCGTATGCGGATGGCGTCGTACTGTGGCTGTACGGCTCCAGTTAGCTTAGTTTAGTCACTAGGTTAATTAATATTGTAATAAAAAATGTAACTAGGTTTAAGATTTCTACGTAAATAAAGTCTTTAACTAGTGTGGGAACGTTAGGGAAAATAAATTTATTTTTGTGTGCTCCGAATAAATTACTTTATTTTACCGATCGTGTGGCTGTACGGCTCCAGTTAGCTTAGTTTAGTCACTAGGTTAATTAATATTGTAATAAAAAATGTAACTAGGTTTAAGATTTCTACGTAAATAAAGTCTTTAACTAGTGTGGGAACGTTAGGGAAAATAAATTTATTTTTGTGTGCTCCGAATAAATTACTTTATTTTACCGATCGTTTCGCTCGGACGCTTGAGCCAGGAATGTCCTGCCTAACTCCTGTTTTCCAGGCCTGACGCCTCCTTGTCTTCCAGGGTTGGGGGAAATACGAGAAGGAGGAAAAGGTTCTTCCGAGCTGCATCGGGCCTCGAACTATATCCGATTTGTTTATTACCTTCGGGGTCCGAGCGCTCAGATACAGGTTCCATTTTCCACCACTCCGTATTTCCCTTATGTGGTGTACGCCACA